>VTFQ01000020.1:1705706-1830284 GCA_036281575.1 Ancherythroculter nigrocauda
TGGCGTCGGTTTTCACCCGACTGAACATGTTTAATCGGCGTTTGTCGGGTCGTGAATGTCCCTGCGCGGTGTGGAACAGTTTTCCAACAGACGGCAACAAACTCTGACGTAATCTGACCTGGCCACGAACCGTTGCCATGACGATGAGGCAAGTCCCCTGCAAAGACAGCTGTTTGATCGCGCCCGCGCCTCACACACACACAACAAAGCAGTGGAAACCTGACATCGCAGCTTGTTCATTATAAAAAAATAAAATACTGTTAAAAAAATAAAATATACAAAAGGTACATAGTCCATAGTGCAATCCGTGCCATTCAGCAAGAGCAGCTGCTCCACTTCACCGAAAGAGAGAGGTAACGTTAACCATGAGAGCAACGCAGGTTTACCTTCAGTTTCGTTTTTAATAATTCGTTTTGGCTTGTTTAGCTACATGGTTGTATATGCTTATAGGTCTCGTTAATAAAAAGGGTCGCGCTAAAAAAATGTTTGTTGGTGCGGTGTGAATTGGCCTTTTAAGATGCCGTCGATAGCTGTAGTGATCTCTGCTGCTTGGGCGACAGCTATTTTTTTGCATTTGTCTTCAGTTCTTCGCATAAGACAAAGGAGACGAGCCTGCGTGTTTCCTCAGGAGTCCCTTGTTGATACAGAACATACAATACTGATGAATAAGCACGCAAACTGAATGCACTTTTTGTTTATATCATGTAACGTACACGTATTTATGGACGTAACCACAACAAAACAATACATTAATCAGGCATGCGGCAAAAAGACAAGTTAGCTGCCACCGGATTTGAATTTATGTTGTCAATCAACGCGGGTTTCAATAAAATATAAAAAAAATATGTTGTGGAACTATCATAAAGTAAAAAACATTAGCGAACTGTTTTCATAGCGATTTTAACAAATCTTTTTTCGGAGAACATAACCGTATACATGAACACAAGATTAAAGGCAACATAAAAAATGATTATTTATTACTAAAATACTGTTTACCGTAAACAAATACTTACATTTATGGGTCTCTCTGCTCGCTTGGTCGGCCATGTTGGAAATTTATCATACCCTTTCATCTGAAGTGTGGTCCCGAAAAATCTTCGTTTGAAGGGCTACCTGGCCCTTCCCCCTACCCCTTCCCCTCCAACCAAATGAGAATTGGGACACCCCTACCCCTTCATGTGAACGCGCGAAACAAAGGGGAAGGGGAAGGGGAAAGGGGAAAGGGGAAAGGGGAAGGGGTAAGGGGTAGAATTGGGATTGGGCCTTACACACTCGTTGTTTTCTCTGTTACAGTGAATCTCACACACTCGTTGTTGTTTTCTTTGTTTTACAGTGAATCTCACACACTCGTTGTTTTCTCTTTGTTTTACAGTGAATCTCACACACTCGTTGTTGTTTTCTCTTTGTTACAGTGAATCTCACACACTCGTTGTTTTTCTCTGTTTTACAGTGAATCTCACACTCATTGTTTCTCTGTTTGACAGTGAATCTCACACTCGTTTTCTTTGTTTTACAGTGAATCTCACACACTCGTTGTTGTTCTGTTTTACAGTGAATCTCACACACTCGTTGTTTTCTCTTTGTTTTACAGTGAATCTCACACATTGTTTTCTGTTTTACAGTGAATCTCACACACTCGTTGTTGTTGTTGTTGTTGTTCTTTGTTTTACAGTGAATCTCACACACTCATTGTTCTGTTTTACAGTGAATCTCACACACTCATTGTTGTTTTTCTCTGTTTTACAGTGAATCTCACACTCGTTGTTTTCTGTTTTACAGTGAATCTCACACACTCGTTGTTTTCTTTGTTTTACAGTGAATCTCACACACTCGTTGTTGTTTTCTCTTTGTGTTACAGTGAATCTCACACACTCGTTGTTGTTGTTTTTCTTTGTTTTACAGTGAATCTCACACACTCGTTGTTGTTGTTTTCTCTTTTTCTCTTTGTTTTACAGTGAATCTCACTTATTTTTGACCCCTCCCCAGAAAATAAGACATAATATCTCGTGTCATTTTATTGTTAGACTTTTGTAGACCCCAATTAAATATATTTTTCAAGGAATTTTTTTTCATATTGCTGTCCATTTAAAAGGAATAGACAATTTTATCTTTATATAGATAATACAATTTCAATAAAGAGACTTATTTACTATTGTGGTATGAATAATAAAACATTTAAACTGCAAGCAAAAGGTATTCATGTCATCTTTACTTATTTAGTGCTTTACAATACAGATTAAGATTATTTTTCTTACCCCACATGGTAGATAATATAGCTTGTATTAAGCAAAAAAAAAAAAAATTTCTGAAAATAAGACATAATATCTCGTGTCATTTTACATATTTAGTAAATGTCATGGCTGACTGCCCACTGAATTCTAGAAAAATACATTTATTTTGTCAATTGCACGGTGCAATAAAGTGCAAGTGAGTTAAAAACAGAGGAGCATGCACTCTAAAAAATGCTGGGTTAAAAACAACCCAATCTGGGTCAAAGAGGGACGAACCCAGTGCTGGGTTGTTTTAACCCAACGATTTGGGTTAAATGTTTGACCCAGCACCAGTGTTAATTTCGTTGACGAATAATTTTCGTCATAATTTTCGTCAACGACATTTTTTTACGGACGAAAACGAGACGATGACTAAATAAAAATGTGTTTTGAATGACTAAAACTATGACTAAAATCTACTCTAATATTCGTCAACGTATAAAAACGAGACGAAAATGAAAGAGAGGAACTATTTGGAAAGATATCCAGTCAGGAACGCTGTCCTGTGTGGAAGATGCGCACATTTAAAGTGTAACGCGCCGATCTAACCGCGGGAAACGCGGCGCTGTTGCGCGCTCTACAGGCTCGCGCAGCAGCACTTCAGACTGCTTAGTAATTAATGAATAGCGCACATTTATGCCAAGAGATTGCTTATAAACTAATATTGATGAAGTACGACAATGTTTACTACACTATGTTTATATGGTAATGTGTTGTAGGTTGTAAGAATGCATATTTATCTCCCTCAATAGTAGCCTGCTACTACAATAGGCTACAACGCAGGCTGCAGACATTTCAGAATAAGAGTCACGGTGTATTTCGGGATGGTTTATAATTATTATTTTTTTTCCTGGTCATTATTGTTATTTTGTTTACACAATAAACTGTATTTAATTTAATTTCTATTTAATTCATAGTAAACTACTGTATCTTCTGTCACAGGAAGGAAAGACTATGAACATTATTTGACATATTATTCAATATATTTTACAAGTATAAGGGTTATTATAGTTAACTAAACCTAAAACCAAAGAAATCTTCATTATTTGAAATAAACTAACTGAAATAAAAAATAAATATATATATATATATAAATGTAAACTTATTTTATTTCATCTAGATTCTAAGCTTTACCTTAACCTGAGGTATTAAAATAACAGAAATAAAAACTTAGACATTTAAAAGCGAAAACTAAAAGACATAAACACAAAAAAATTAAAAATCTAAAACTAAAAATCAAATCTAATAACATTTTAAACAAAAACTATAGTACCTCAATGATAGTGTCAATCCCTGAAATATGCTGAATTTTGCTCTTTTGTGTCTTTTTGCACTTGAACGGTCAAAAACCGTCTGCTTTGGCGAGCAAAGTACAGTTGGGTGAACATAAACAGTTTGGGGAATATCAGATGTACCTATATCAGTGTATAGGATCTGTGTATTGTTAGAGAAATGCTTTATGCATTACAATTTAACTAAATTAGATTTTAGTCGACTAAATCTACTGTAGATTTAGTCGACTAAAATCTTATGATATTTAGTCGACTAAAACTAGACTAAAACTAAAACAATTTCCGATGACTAAAATATGACTAAAACTAAATGGCATTTTAGTCAAAAGACTATGACTAAAACTAAATCAAAATTTGCTGTCAAAATTAACACTGCCCAGCACGCTGGGTTGTCATTTTTAACCCAATTATTGGTTAAAAATTACTACAAGGCTGGGTTGATGTAACTGAAAGATTATGTGTATTTTCATTATCTTTAGTTAGATGCATTTACATTGTGACTGTGTGCCTCAGATGCAATCAACTCTGTGTTTGTAAAGGTGTGAACCAAATGGCCCATACAGACGTATGGCCCACAGAAACTGATGGGTGTGAATGACAAAGAAACAGCATTGCTCAGAGCAGATCACAGGGTAGATCATTCTCCTGTGGGAGGTCCTAACAGTGTTCTATTGTTTGTAACCGTTTTGTCTTCATGTATAAAGTTCTGTCCCACAGACAGAACTTTGGGTTAAGATGTTTTGAAGGCTGACACGCTAACATCGCTGCTGAAGAACTGTGCTACACTACTACCTTCAATAGTTCTTCTCCCCACAAGAACTCTGGTCAAGCTTACTTATTTTATGTATTAGAGAAATCTAATACATTGGCGAGCCACCCAAACGACTGCACGGCCAAATATAGCAAAATCTAACAATTTGGCGAGCCAGCCAGGAGAGACTGACAAGACGAGAACTCACCAACTGCAACAAGAAGTGAACACAAAAGTCTTGGAGATTCTACAGTTTTTATGTTGAAGATCAACAGACTGCATCTGTGGATACAATTTATTTGAATCAACTGGATTCTGTCTCAAATATCCTAATTTGGTGAGTGAAACTTATCAGCTCTCTTAAAAGAACTTAAAGAAAAAAAAGAAAAAAGGAATAATAAGTAGACCAGTAAAATTTGTAGTGTAGTCACATACAGTGTAGCACTGTTGAGAATTTTAGGCTTGGTCCTTTCTTGTGAGTCTGTAGGAACCTTTTAAATGTTTAGTTCATTCTTCTGAGACTGTAGAAGCTATAGAAATAAGGTTTATAGCTTGGCCCTGTTCTCTTAAGTCTGTAAGAATCATTTAAGAAAAAGGTTTAGTCCATTCTCATGAGACTGTAGGAGCCATGAATATGTAGTACAAGGCTTGGGCCTTTCTTATGAGTCTGTAGGAACCTTTTAAATGATTTAGTCCATTCTCCTGAGACTGTAGAAGCTATAGATATAAGGTTTGTAGCTTGGTCCTGTTCTCTTGAGTCTGTAGGAATCATTTAAGGAAGAGGTTTAGTCCATTCTCATGAGACTGTAGGAGCCACAGATATATAGTACACGGTTTGGTCCTTTCTCTGGAGTGTGTAGGAATTGTTTAAGAAACAATTTGGTCCGTTCATTAAGAGATTGTAGAAGCAAAGGCTTGGTCCTTTCTCTTTGTTAAAGAAACAGTTTAGTCCATTCATCCAGAGACTGTAGAAACCATAGAATGTCTTGGAACTGATGTTGCTGCAAGAATTATAATTTCTTGACTGGGTGCTAATTCAGTAGCCACTATTTTAGTTTTGAAATAAATGTTCTAACTGGGTTAGAAGTTGATGGCATAAAGCCATGGAACTATAAGTTGGTTAGCCTTCCGATGAAAGATACGGAAAAATCTAAAGTAAATTGTCTAAGATACAAATTCAGTCTTGTGAGCTAGGACTCAAAAATAATAGAACAAGTCTTTTCAGTCAGAAGTTTTCAGAAATGAAACAAGGAAAATGAATGTTTTGTCTTAACAGTAATATTGAAAACTTGTTAGGAGTACAAGTAGAGTCCATAATACACAATTTTGTATTTTGGAAACATGTTTGATTTGTCTGTGTATCTGAAAGGGTCAGTCTAAATGATTTCTGAGAATTTAAATCTGAATAAGCACCTTAACGGCTCTAACACCTTTTGTTCTGTTTCACACCTCTGAGGGCACATCTCCTGTACTTGCCATGGCTGAGTCTGCACGAAACAAGGGTAATGGCCCTGCATTGAGACCAACAACAGAAAGACATGGAACAGAACCTCCAAATGTTACTATTGATCAAATGATGGAAAATCTGAATGAATATTTGGACAAAAGGCTGGGACTAAGGAAGTGCCAGGGTGACATCTGCCAGAAGTACAACATTAGGCACTCAGAGAATGGACAATGGGCCTTGCCGGACATTAAAAGGGCTTATGGAAAGATGCAGCGCTCAAGAGCAAACACAAACAGAGATGGCTTGTCTGTAATTTTGGTTAAACAAATTCAACAGCATCTACAGAAGTGTGAGACTGACAAATTACTACGTGAGAACAAAGCAGAGAAAGCAAAGGTTCGAGCACTGGCTGAACAATTGCAGAATGAAAAGAAAGACAAAGAAAGACGACTAAAGGAGAAGACCAAGTTGTTAAATTTGCTTTCCAAACAATTGGAATCAAAAGACTGTTCTGGAAAAAAGAGTCATTCCATAAGATCTAGCAGCAAAGCAGAACAAGAGTTTCTCTATCCATTCAGTGATCTCCAGAAGAATGAGGATCAACAAGACCTTTATCTGCTTGGAGAAAGTGACCGCAGTTCTACAGTGAACTCTGACAGTGATGTCAACACACATGATGATATCATAAAGGACAACTTGAAGGTTAGGCTAGCTCCTGTAATTGTCAAAAACAGAAGGACTGAAGTTGAAATTGACAATGAGGAGGAGTATGAGGAAAATGGTGAATGACGAACTCGAACTGTCACAAAAGTGGTAAAGAAATATGTTCCACACAGAACATACCAGCCAGCTACTCCAGAGCAAGTTGACAAATGGACAAAAGATTTGCCAGATGTGTACAAACAACTACAGAAAGCTTGGCAATTTCTTCAGCGTTTGCAGAAAATCTACAATTTGCACCCACTAGACGGAGTGATGATTGTTAATGTGAACTTAAGGGACACTGACCAAAAGAGATTAACAGAAAGTGTTGAAAGAAGGACTGGTGAGTCTCAAGAGAACATTGAGGCTGGATGGGAAGCTGTACGAACATTCTTGTTTGAACTGAAACCTGCAGAGGTTAATTGGGCTAAAATTACCTCATGCATGCAGAAGACAGGAGAAAGTGTTGCTGAGTATGAAGAACTCTTCATACAAATTTGGTTGGAATATGCCGGTGTGAACAACAATGAAGATCTCAGTAAAGATACCAGCATGCCTCTTAAAACCGCATTTGTAAATGGACTGAAACCTGAGATTTCTAAAGCCCTTAAAATCAGGTATGATGACTGGGACAGCATTGGAACAGCATTCATGCAGATTGTTGAATGGTCAGCAAAGATTGAAAGAACACAGGAAGTCAATCTCAGAGCTTTGCAAACCAAAACCTTGTCATTCAACAACAGGACAACGGGGTATGAAGAACATGAATATGTGAGATACCCAAAAGCAAAAAGTCAAGGAAGATGCAGGTACTGCAACGAAGAAGGACACTGGGTTCGTGATTGCAAGTTGATTTTAACACATCAAAGTGATGATGAGGACAACTTGTTGAAGAGGTTTCAGCAGTTGACAGACAAGCAAAAGCAGACTCTGCTGAAAGCTTTTGAGCCGCAGGAAAACTGAAGAACCTCTCTCTGCAGCACCAACTAGTGACATCTCATCCAACAACTGATGTACTCCATGTCTATGCAAAAAACACAAATGAAGACCCCATCCCAAAGGTGAAAGCATACACAGAAGTCTCAACAACTGAAGCCAAAGATGATGTCCTAGTAGACGGTGCTGCTAAACAAGCCGTAAAGGAGAGAGGTGCACATACAGCGGCATTAAGACAACTAGTGCAAGACAGACAATCAGACATTAAACAGATGCAGAATGAAGTGCACAAAGAAGAAAAAATATCATTGATGGAAAGTGGAGTTGAACTGCATGAAGACAACCATTGCAGTCAGGATGACCACAGGAAAACAGGAATAAGCTTCTTTGGACATGTCACAGGCCGGCCCATGCCCAATGAAAATCTAACATCTGACAGCCTTGTCCAAACTGATGAAAGACTCAGCCTGGCAGTACACAATGCCAAGGATAAAATTTTGACACCTCCAAAGGGGGGCCATGGTAAAGTAACAATTAAAAAAACTCAGAGGCCATGGCGAGAATCCAGGTGGAAAAGCCCACATCAGGATCTCTTGGTAGCTGATGGAGCAGTTAAGGTGCAAAGAAAAGAAAAGTGGATTGACGTGAGCCAGTGGGATTTGAAACATCTACCTAGAGATGAGGGATAGATGGCAGTAGTGTTTATCAGAGTCCAGAAATGGTGGGGCTAGGGTTTTTAGGCTCTAGCTTGTCGCCTGAGGACGAAGACATAAACATACATCCACTGATAAACACAGTAGTGTCCTGCCAATATTAAATAGGGACAGTTTTAGGAGCAGTTAAGTGTTATTTGATTAAAATATTTTCCTTGGCAAGATACGTTTCCCTTTTCTCTTTTGTGTGATTGCAGGTGTTTCAGCACTCCAGATGATGACCAAAGACGACCAACGCCTAGGCCGCACTGCACTGGCCAACTAGCTGAACGTGCCTGAATGTCCACAGAAAACAACACTATCCGCCACTTCCTCAAGACCACAATGTCAAAATAAGAAAGCTTCAAGCATTCAGGAGGATGCAGTCTTCATCATAAACACTTATTCTGTCATTACATTAAGTAATGAAACCTGTATGCAGCATGCTGTATACATGATTTATGGAAGTTTGTTTTATGATCAAAAATGATCAGAGGAGGGATTGAAAGATTATGTGTATTTTCATTATCTTTAGTTAGATGCATTTACATTGTGACTGTGCCTCAGATGCAATCAACTCTGTGTTTGTAAAGGTGTGAACCAAATGGCCCATACAGACGTATGGCCCACAGAAACTGATGGGTGTGAATGACAAAGAAACAGCATTGCTCAGAGCAGATCACAGGGTAGATCAATCTCCTGTGGGAGGTCCTAACAGTGTTCTATTGTTTGTAACCCTTTTGTCTTCATGTATAAAGTTCTGTCCCACAAACAGAACTTTGGGTTAAGATGTTTTGAAGGCTGACACGTTAACATCGCTGCTGAAGAACTGTGCTACACTACTACCTTCAATAGTTCTTCTCCCCACAAGAACTCTGGTCAAGCTTACTTATTTTATGTATTAGAGAAATCTAATACATTGGCGAGCCACCCAAACGACTGCACAGCCAAATATAGCAAAATCTAACATAACCCAAAAATGGGTTGTAAATTAAATTGTACTAATTAAAACTAATAAAATAACACATCTACAGCAATCGACTTCAATAATCAAATATGAATATTTATTGATAATCAGATCAACCACCCAGAAACTGACAATACACCAGGAGTCAGATGACTCATGGTGAAAACATGGTAACTGTCTCACCACCACCTCTCATCTTCGTACGCAGGTGTGCTCTCACCCGTCTCACCACATGGGGTTCTTCGTACACAGGTGTGCTCTCGCCACATGGGGTTCTTCGTACGCGGGTGTGCTCTCACCCGTCTCACCACATGGGGTTCTTCGTACACAGGTGTGCTCTCACCACATGGGGTTCTTCTTACACAGGTGTGCTCTCACCCGTCTCACCACATGGGGTTCTTCGTACACAGGTGTGCTCTCGCCACATGGGGTTCTTCGTACGCGGGTGTGCTCTCACCCGTCTCACCACATGGGGTTCTTCTTACACAGGTGTGCTCTCACCCGTCTCACCACATGGGGTTCTTCGTACACAGGTGTGCTCTCGCCACATGGGGTTCTTCGTACGTGGGTGTGCTCTCACCCGTCTCACCACATGGGGTTCTTCGTACACAGGTGTGCTCTCGCCACATGGGGTTCTTCGTACGCGGGTGTGCTCTCACCACATGGGGTTCTTCGTACGCGGGTGTGCTCTCACCACATGGGGTTCTTCGTACGCAGGTGTGCTCTCACAACATGGGGTTCTTCTTACACAGGTGTGCTCTCACCCGTCTCACCACATGGGGTTCTTCTTACGCAGGTGTGCTCTCACCCGTCTCACCACATGGGGTTCTTTGTACGCAGGTGTGCTCACCACATGGGGTTCTTCGTACACAGGTGTGCTCTCACCACATGGGGTTCTTCTTACGCAGGTGTCAAGTCAAGTCAAATTTATTTATATAGCGCTTTTACAATTGGTAATTGTTTCAAAGCAGCTTTACATATTAGAAGCACAGAAAAAAGGGAAGTGGTTAAAAATAAGCTGTACAAACAAGCGTGGTAATATGTAACATATACAAGATGGTGCTACATTAAGCCAATGTCGGCTGACTCCCAGGGGTGGAAAAAACCCCCTAGGAGAAAAACCCAGCGTGCACACAATTGGAAAAATGTCCTAGGAGGGAAAAAACCCCTTGGAAGATATATATAATATATGTAAATGGATATGGAGATCAAAATCTAAATTATACATTTTATTATAGAGATTAAAAATAGATTATATATAAATATATGTAAGCGGATACGGGGATTAAAAATCAGAATTATAGATGCAGCCAGAACTGGATCTGTAGGCCCATTGTCTCCTGGGCTACATTGTAGGCAGGTCCAGACACAGGTTCTCCATCTGATCTGGATACGGCCTGGATCCAGCACCCGGCAAACCTCAGGATAAGCAGAGAGACAGATATTAGCGTAGATGCCATTCTTATTCTGATGTACAGGTATATCTAGTGTTATAGGAAATGTTCTCAGTTCCGGCCGACCTAATTATTGCAGCGTAACAATCCTTTAACAGATTTGAAAAATGTTAATGTATTGATAATGTGTTATGTGTATGCAAGAGCAAAGAGATGTGTTTTTAGTTTAGATTTAAACTGACAGAGTGTGTCTGCTTCCCGAACAATGCTAGGAAGATTGTTCCAGAGTTTAGGTGCTAAATAGGAAAAGGATCTGCCGCCTTCAGTTGATTTTGATATTCTGGGTATTATCAACTGGCCTGAATTCTGAGATCGCAATAGACGTGAAGGACTATAATGCATTAAGAGCTCACTTAGGTACTGGGGAGCTAAACCATTTAGAGCTTTATAAGTAAGTAGCAAGATTTTAAAATCTATACGATGTTTAATAGGGAGCCAATGTAATGTTGACAGAACTGGGCTAATATGGTCATACTTTCTGGTTCTAGTAAGAACTCTAGCTGCCGCATTTTGGACCAACTGTAGTCTGTTTAAAAGCCGAGCAGAACAACCACCCAGTAGAGCGTTACAATAATCTAGTCTTGAGGTCATGAATGCATGATCCAACTGTTCCGCATTTGTCATTGAGAGCATATGTCGTAATTTAGATATATTTTTTAGATGGAAGAATGCGGTTTTACAGATACTAGAAACATGACTTTCAAATGAAAGATTGGTATCAAAGAGCACACCCAGGTTCCTAACTGAGGACAAAGGTTTAATGGAGCACCCGTCAAGTGTTAGAGAGTATTCAAGGTTTTTTGGTGAGGAAGTTTTTGGTCCAAAGATTAGGATATCAGTTTTTTCTGAATTTAATAATAAGAAATTTCTTGTCATCCAGTTTTAATGTCAGCTATGCATTCTGTTAGTTTTGTGAATTTGTAGGTTTCGTCAGGGCGCGAGGAAATATAGAGCTGAGTATCGTCAGCGTAGCAGTGAAAACTAACACCATGCTTCCTAATTATCTGTCCTAAGGGTGTGCTCTCACCCGTCTCACCACATGGGGTTCTTCGTACGCAGGTGTGCTCACCACATGGGGTTCTTCGTACACAGGTGCTCTCACCACATGGGGTTCTTCGTACACAGGTGTGCTCTCACCACATGGGGTTCTTCTTACACAGGTGTGCTCTCACCACATGGGTTCTTTGTACGCAGGTGTGCTCTCACCTCTCGCCACATGGGGTTATTCGTACGCAGGTGTGCTCACCACATGGGGTTCTTCGTACACAGGTGTGCTCTCACCACATGGGGTTCTTCTTACACAGGTGTGCTCTCACCACATGGGGTTCTTCTTACACAGTTGTGCTCTCACCCGTCTCACCACATGGGGTTCTTCGTACGCAGGTGTGCTCTCACCCGTCTCGCCACATGGGGTTCTTCCTACGCAGGTGTGCTCTCACCACATGGGGTTCTTCTTACACAGGTGTGCTCTCACCACATGGGGTTCTTTGTACGCAGGTGTGCTCTCACCCGTCTCGCCACATGGGGTTCTTCGTACGCAGGTGTGCTCTCACCCGTCTCGCCACATGGGGTTCTTCGTACGCAGGTGTGCTCTCACCCGTCTCACCACATGGGGTTCTTCTTACACAGATGTGCTCTCACCCGTCTCACCACATGGGGTTCTTCTTAAGCAGGTGTGCTCTCACCACATGGGGTTCTTCTTACACAGGTGTGCTCTCACCCGTCTCACCACATGGGGTTCTTCGTACGCAGGTGTGCTCTCACCCGTCTCACCACATGGGGTTCTTCTTACACAGGTGTGCTCTCACCACATGGGGTTCTTCATACACAGTTGTGCTCTCACCCGTCTCACCACATGGGGTTCTTCGTACGCAGGTGTGCTCTCACCACATGGGGTTCTCTCTTACACAGGTGTGCTCTCACCCGTCTCACCACATGGGGTTCTTCGTACACTGGTGTGCTTTCACCCACATGGGGTTCTTCGTACACAGGTGTGCTCTCACCACATGGGGTTCTTCGTACACAGGTGTGCTCTCCCACATGGGGTTCTTCTTACACAGGTGTGCTCTCACCACATGGGGTTCTTCTTACACAGTTGTGCTCTCACCCGTCTCACCACATGGGGTTCTTCCTACGCAGGTGTGCTCTCACCACATGGGGTTCTTCTTAAGCAGGTGTGCTCTCACCACATGGGGTTCTTCTTACACAGGTGTGCTCTCACCCGTCTCACCACATGGGGTTCTTCGTACGCAGGTGTGCTCTCACCCGTCTCACCACATGGGGTTCTTCTTACACAGGTGTGCTCTCACCACATGGGGTTCTTCTTACACAGTTGTGCTCTCACCCGTCTCACCACATGGGGTTCTTCGTACGCAGGTGTGCTCTCACCACATGGGGTTCTTCTTACACAGGTGTGCTCTCACCCGTCTCACCACATGGGGTTCTTCGTACACTGGTGTGCTTTCACCACATGGGGTTCTTCGTACACAGGTGTGCTCTCACCACATGGGGTTCTTCGTACACAGGTGTGCTCTCGCCACATGGGGTTCTTCTTACACAGGTGTGCTCTCACCACATGGGGTTCTTCTTACACAGTTGTGCTCTCACCCGTCTCACCACATGGGGTTCTTCGTACGCAGGTGTGCTCTCACCACATGGGGTTCTTCTTACACAGGTGTGCTCTCACCCGTCTCACCACATGGGGTTCTTCGTACACTGGTGTGCTCTCACCACATGGGGTTCTTCGTACGCACGTGTGCTCTCACCCGTCTCGCCACATGGGGTTCTTCGTACACAGGTGTGCTCTCACCCGTCTCACCACATGGGGTTCTTCTTACACAGGTGTGCTCTCACCACATGGGGTTCTTCTTACACAGTTGTGCTCTCACCCGTCTCACCACATGGGGTTCTTTGTACGCAGGTGTGCTCTCACCCGTCTCACCACATGGGGTTCTTCGTACGCAGGTGTGCTCTCACCCGTCTCACCACATGGGGTTCTTCTACACAGGTGTGCTCTCACCACATGGGGTTCTTCTTACACAGTTGTGCTCTCACCCGTCTCACCACATGGGGTTCTTCGTACGCAGGTGTGCTCTCACCACATGGGGTTCTTCTTACACAGGTGTGCTCTCACCCGTCTCACCACATGGGGTTCTTCTACACAGGTGTGCTCTCACCACATGGGGTTCTTCTACACAGTTGTGCTCTCACCCGTCTCACCACATGGGGTTCTTCGTACGCAGGTGTGCTCTCACCACATGGGGTTCTTCTTACACAGGTGTGCTCTCACCCGTCTCACCACATTGGGTTCTTCGTACACTGGTGTGCTTTCACCACATGGGGTTCTTCGTACACAGGTGTGCTCTCACCACATGGGGTTCTTCGTACACAGGTGTGCTCTCACCACATGGGGTTCTTCTTACACAGGTGTACTCTCACCCGTCTCACCACATGGGGTTCTTCGTACACTGGTGTGCTTTCACCACATGGGGTTCTTCGTACGCACGTGTGCTCTCACCCGTCTCGCCACATGGGGTTCTTCGTACACAGGTGTGCTCTCGCCACATGGGGTTCTTCGTACACAGTGTGCTCTCACCCGTCTCACCACATGGGGTTCTTCGTACGCATGTGTGCTCACCACATGGGGTTCTTCGTACACAGGTGTGCTCTCACCACATGGGGTTCTTCTTACACAGGTGTACTCTCACCCGTCTCACCACATGGGGTTCTTCGTACACATGTGTGCTTTCACCACATGGGGTTCTTCTTACACAGGTGTGCTCTCACCACATGGGGTTCTTCTTACACAGTTGTCTCACCCGTCTCACCACATGGGGTTCTTCGTACGCAGGTGTGCTCTCACCCGTCTCACCACATGGGGTTCTTCTTACACAGGTGTGCTCTCACCCGTCTCACCACATGGGGTTCTTCGTACGCAGGTGTGCTCTCACCACATGGGGTTCTTCTTACACAGGTGTGCTCTCACCCGTCTCACCACATGGGGTTCTTCGTACGCAGGTGTGCTCTCACCACATGGGGTTCTTCGTACGCAGGTGTGCTCTCACCACATGGGGTTCTTCTTACACAGTTGTGCTCTCACCCGTCTCACCATATGGGGTTCTTCGTACGCAGGTGTGCTCTCACCCGTCTCGCCACATGGGGTTCTTTGTACGCAGGTGTGCTCTCACCACATGGGGTTCTTCTTCACAGTTGTGCTCTCACCCGTCTCACCACATGGGGTTCTTCGTACGCAGGTGCTCTCACCCGTCTCGCCACATGGGGTTCTTCGTACGCAGGTGTGCTCTCACCCGTCTCACCACATGGGGTTCTTCGTACACAGGTGTGCTCTCACCCGTCTCACCACATGGGGTTCTTCGTACGCGGGTATGCTCTCATGTCGCACTCATGTTGATCACTTGATCACTATCTTTTAATGAGTAATCGTGCAGCTCTAGGAGACTTCAAAAATTTGCAGTTCTGGGAAACACATATACATATAATAAAGGTATGTATATGCTTTAAACACATTACAGGGCTCAAAATTAACTCTTTTACTTGGTAGCACTGGTGCTCCCAACTTCAGAAAGTTAGGAGCACCAGCAAACATTAGGAGCACCACAACTAAAAAGCCTTGTCATTCGCTTGTCCGAATTAAAAATAAGTTGCTGGAAAAAATATGATTTTTGTGTTGTAAATATAATTTACTGAAGCAATATTCTCATCAGTGTTCACTCAGATTTGACATTTAAATTTGCATATTTGTGGTATTTACCCTGAGGGCATTTTTTATTTATTTTATTTATTTATTTATTTATTTTATATAAAGGGCTTTTTCCTCTAATCTTATTGATGCAAAAACTTGAGAAAATGAGATCCAGGCTGTTGATGACGTTGAAGAAAAATTATTTATTCCTTTCAATTAAATTTAGCCTCGCACGCAAACTTTAATCGATAATGAAAATATTTAATAAAGCCAAAGGAAAATAACAATCAGAAAGAAGTAGGCTAATTAATAGTTAATATTAAAATTTTAGAGTTTTGTAAAATCCAGAGTATTGTATTTAATGGATGAAGATCAAAAAGAACAATAATTAAGATATTTGCAGGTAAGAGAGAAGAAGCAGAAGCTGAAAAGAGCAAAGGAGAGAAAAGCTAAATTATCAACGATTCAGCCAGTTTTATACCATATGCATATAGGGAAATTTACATCTCACTCAAACTGATGTTTTTGTTCTAATAAGAAAAGGTTAAATGGTTTTACCCATTATGTCATAGACTGGTCCAGTGTCAAAAATAGTTGTAGGGGTTGTTTTGACCCACTTAAGGGAATTTTGCAAATCTTACATGATCAAATGTCAGCAGAAATAATAACAGACATATTAAGTCCAAATGAGCAACTAATTCTGAAACACATCACTTCTGCAGTACTTGGCAGGTGTCCAATATCTAACCACAAACGTGTCGACGTGACCTGTCACACTGGAACACTTGAAGAACAATTGAATATAACAAGCATACATACTCTTAAAGATAAAATAAGAATAACCATAAGGGTACAATAACAAGTAAATACTTGAAAATATGAGTGCATAAATATATGGAATCAAAATTAAAATTGATAAATCATAAGCCATAAATGATTAACATAATTATGAATTAACGGCAGGTGACCGTGTTAATGAGTGAGTCATTGAGTCATTGATTGAAACGATTCGTTCAAACGGATGATTCATTCAATAATGACGCAGTTGTTTTTTGTGTTGTCATGAAATGCGCGTTTGTTCTGCTGTGAACTTTGTTTGGAACTATTTTTGCTGCTGAAACAGAACAAAAACAGGCACTATTGCGTCTAAAATGTAAGTGATTTAATTTTAACTACTTATTACAGTTCATTGAACTGTTATGAAATCAGTGTTACATTTTCAATTGTGATGTTTTATTCAGGATATTCAGGAAAACTAGGCTTACTCTAGGTCGTGAAATGTTGCTTAACTGTATCATATGTTTTAAATATAAAAATTCAAGTGCTAATGTTGAGTCGTGTGTAACGGTTCTTTCATCTTCTCTCTTCAGCTCTTTGTATTTTGCGTTCTAGCTCCCTGTCATGTGACAATGAAGCGCAGTGAAAGGGAGTGATTGATGGCTAATATTAACAAACATTAAAGTCTGCTTTAAACTTAAGAACATAAAGATGAAGTTTAATTGGTTGAATGATAGAACGGTGGACCGGCCACTGTATCAGCTCACAGCAGACGCATACTGTGCTGTAATTAGTGAACATTTTGTAGAGAAATGAAAATGGGTCGCACCTCAACAATTATATGCGCACTCATAAATGCTCCCAAATATATTTTAAGGGTGCACACATTAAATTTAGGGAGCATATGTGACTAAAATGGTCACAATTTCGAGCCTTGCATTTCTTCCACTTGTCCAAAGTGTACATATGATAGTGCTGTAACCTTCAAGCACAGGTTTAAAAAAACAAACAAAAAAACGGCAATAATACTTTTCTCATACTTCTGAGATCAGAAATACAGAAATCCATATAAATACAGCAAAATCACATCCCTGTGTTAGACACTATACTCACATAGCCTTTACCCTGGCAATCCTTAAGGCATGGAAACTGTTCAGCTACTGATGAAGCCATAGTGACTTTTGTAACTGTACTTGGACTAAAAGGCAAGGTAAGGCAATTTTATTTGTATAGCACATTTCATACACAATGGTAATTCAAAGTGCTTTACATAAAGAGGAATAATAAAAATAGAACATAAGGAATAGAAATAACAGTAAAAACAGAGAATTTTGCTATCTGGATGGATGAGCTAGGAAGCCTTAGGGAGTTTTTTTTTGTTGTTGTTGTCCGTCAGAGTGGACCTAAACGGATCTATCCATCAGAGCAGATCTAAATGGATCTTCCTCACACGACAGGACTGCTACCTGTTAACCTAATCACAAATGCTTTCTTTCTAATTCTCCCTGCTCTTTCAACCAGACAGATATATTTAAAATGCATTAAAAGTCAGAGATAACAAGATGATACATAAAAGATATAAAATAAATAAAAAATGAAATAAAAACAGGAAAAGGAATTAAAAGAATAAAAAGATAATACGTATAAAATAAAATGCAAACATTTCGGACATGGCACAGTGCTCAATCAGCAAATGCATAGATAAAAAGATATGTTTTGAGTCTGGATTTGAATGTGGCTACTGTTGGAGCACACCTGATCTCTTCTGGAAGATGGTTCCAGCTGTGGCTGGCGTAACAGCTAAAAGCAGACTCTCCTTGCTTTGAGTGAACCCTTGGTATTTCTAAGTGACTTGATCCTGATGATCTGAGTGATCTGTTAGGTTTATATTCTATGAGCATATCTGCAATGTATTAAGGTCCTAGGCCAGAGGTCACTAACAGGCGGACCGCGGTCCGGGTCCGGACCCAGAAGCTGTCCCGTACGGACCCGAACCAAAACAGAAGGTTATGATTTAAAACCTGATGGGGTGCTATTTTACCGGCGCAGCTTTTGTAGTCTTTACGGTAAAGGTTTATGATGATGAAACGCACAGACCAATTGCACGCGAGTTAAGCTATCCCACGTGATACTATTCAGCCAATCAAGTCCGCGCATCCCAGGCGGTAATTACACATGAAAAGACGGTAGAAAGAAAAAGAAAGATAGCGATACATGTACAAAACAAAGGGGGAGAAACAGAGATGGAGAAAAGGAGAGAAACAGGCGAGTGAGACGGAGAAAGTTGAGAAAAATACGAGCGAGACGGAGATAGGTAGAGAAATGGTAAAGTTGGCCGCATTTTCACAGATTCAAATTTTCTGGATAAGTAACTTGAGATAAACGATGTTACTACACAAATAACACCTCTTTTTAATGTAGACAAGCAGCTACAACTTAATTTTCCTCAAAACAAGCTTTCCTCCGCAGTGGACAAAACGGACGGCTGAGAGACAGATCCGAAGGGAACTTCAATGTTACACGCTGCATTGTCACCAAATTCAGTTCACACATCACTGCTGGTTATACTACAACTCTTTATTTTGGAAAAATATATTTTTGAATAATTTTTTTACAATGAAAAATATTCAATAACTTTACTAAGAAATTATGAACTTCATTATGAAAAATACATGTAATAACTTCATTGTAACACACCGTACTGTCACCAAATTCAGATCACACATCACTGATGTCTTGATAGTAGATACTACAACACTTATTTTGGAAAAATGTCAATAGTGCAGTGTATTACAGTGAAGTTATTCATTATTTTTCATAATAAAAAATACAAAAAAATAAATGCAAAAATACATTTTTCCAAAATAAGTGTTATAGTACAACCAGCAGTGGAGTGTGAAATATTTGAAAAGAGGTGTTATTTGTGTAATTTGGCTCACAAGTTATTGATCCGGGAAATTCAAATCTCTGAATATGTGGCCAACTTTACTCATTGTCAACTTTACTCATAGTCAGAACATGCTTAAGTTTGAACATTTTTTGTTTATTTATTTTCTCTTATTTTGAAATGTAGTTCTATTTTATTTAGCTAATCAGAGAACATATCTACAGTTACATATATGTTCAGTTCTATTTTACGTGACAATAAATATTGTCAAAACGTTTTTGAATTGTACTGAATTCATTTGATTTGACAGTCAGGAATCAATTACATGCAGATATACACCTACTAGGCTACTTATAATGTATATAATTTATATCACACTAACTAGTTAGACATTATGCTTCAAGACTAGCTAACTAGCTTCAAGAAATTTTCTCTTACTGGAATTTAAAATTTTAGTTGAATACCCCTGTTCTAGGCCATTGAGTGATTTATAAACAAGTAACAGTACTTTAAAATCAATTCTAAATGCAACTGGAAGCCAGTGCAAGGACCTGAGGACTGGTATGATGTGTTCATGTTTTCTGGTTCTGCTCAGAATCCTGGCAGCAGCATTTTGTACGAGCTGCAGCAGTCTTATGGTCTTTTTGGGAAGACCAGTGAGGAGCCCATTACAATAATCCACCCTGCTGGTGATGAAAGCATGAACAAGTTTCTCTAAGTCTTGACTGGAGACAAAGCATCTAATTCTTGCAATATTTCTGAGATGATAATATGCTGATTTAGTTACTGTCTTTACATGGCTACTGAAACTCAGGTCTGACTCCAAAATCACACCAAGATTCCTGACTTGATTTTTAATTGTTTGACCTCTAGAGTGAAGGTATATGGTCACTGAGAACTTCATCTTTGTTTCCAAACGCAATGACTTCAGTTTTGTCTTTGTTTAACTGAAGGAAGTTTAGGCACATCCAATTTTTAATTCAGATTTATTAAAAAAAAATATCACATGGTCCTAAGTATTCAGACCCTTTGCTGTGACACTCGTATATTTAACTCAGGTGCTGTCCATTTCTTCTGATCATCCTTGAGATGGTTCTACACCTTCATTTGAGTCCAGCTGTTTTTGATTATACTGATTGGACTTGATAAGGAAAGCCACACACCTGTCTATATAAGACCTTACAGCTCACAGTGCATGTCAGAGCAAATGAGAATCATGAGGTCAAAGGAACTGCCTGAAGAGCTCAGAGACAGAATTGTGGCAAGGCACAGATCTGGCCAAGGTTACAAAACATTTCTGCTGCACTTAAGGTTCCTAAGAGCACAGTGGCCTCCATAATCCTTAAATGGAAGACGTTTGGGACGACCAGAACCCTTCCTAGAGCTGGCCGTCCGGCCAAACTGAGCTATCGGGGGAGAAGAACCTTGGTGAGAGAGGTAAAGAAGAACCCAAAGATCACTGTGGCTGAGCTCCAGAGATGCAGTCGGGAGATGGGAGAAAGTTGTAGAAAGTCAACCATCACTGCAGCCCTCCACCAGTCGGGGCTTTATGGCAGAGTGGCCCGACGGAAGCCTCTCCTCAGTGCAAGACACATGAAAGCCCGCATGGAGTTTGCCAAGATGGTGAGAAATAAGATTTTCTGGTCTGATGAGACCAAGATAGAACTTTTGGCCTTAATTCTAAGCGGTATGTGTGGAGAAAACCAGGCGCTGCTCATCACCTGTCCAATACAGTCCCAACAGTGAAGCATGGTGGTGGCAGCATCATGCTGTGGGGGTGTTTTTCAGCTGCAGGGACAGGACGACTGGTTGCAATCGAGGGAAAGATGAATGCGGCCAAGTACAGGGATATCCTGGACGAAAACCTTCTCCAGAGTGCTCAGGACCTCAGACTGGGCCGAAGGTTTACCTTCCAACAAGACAATGACCCTAAGCACACAGCTAAAATAACAAAGGAGTGGCTTCACAACAACTCCGTGACTGTTCTTGAATGGCCCAGCCAGAGCCCTGACTTAAACCCAATTGAGCATCTCTAGAGAGACCTAAAAATGGCTGTCCACCAACGTTTACCATCCAACCTGATAGAACTGGAGAGGATCTGCAAGGAGGAATGGCAGAGGATCCCCAAATCCAGGTGTGAAAAACTTGTTGCATCTTTCCCAAAAAGACTCATGGCTGTATTAGATAAAAAGGGTGCTTCTACTAAATACTGAGCAAAGGGTCTGAATACTTAGGACCATGTGATATTTCAGTTTTTCTTTTTTAATAAATCTGCAAAAATGTCAACAATTCTGTGTTTTTCTGTCAATATGGGGTGCTGTGTGTACATTAATGAGGAAAAAAATTAACTTAAATGATTTTAGCAAATGGCTGCAATATAACAAAGAGTGAAAAATGTAAGGGGGTCTGAGAGAGGGTTATAGGGTACTATGTGTCAAAAATGATTGATTTATGACCCCTCATAAAAATATTCCCCCCACCCCTCCCTCCCACCCCTCCCTCTGGACTGGACACCTGTTTGGACACCTGTTTTGGCCACCTGTTTTTGTCCTCCCCCACTACCCCTCCCTTTACCCCTACTAAGGAATTTATGACTGTGTTTTGGACTTTGTGTGTTTTTGAAGTGAAAATGTTTGAAAACGGTGCTTAAACTTTAAAATGTAAAACAGTGTATCGGGACGACAGACATGTTTTTTAAGGGTTGTTTTTATTAAAGAATGTTTTTTAAAAAGACATTAATGAAATGCACAATTTAAAATGTAGTTAGATTTTCTGAAACAAAAGTATAAAACAAATGCATTAACATTAACTATATTAAACAATAGTTGTTAAAAGCAAAAATGATTTTACAAGCAAAAACATTTCTAACATTTGTTGTTAAAGTTTTGTAACAAAAAATACTTCTTACGCTTCTCTATGAAACACATCCTTTCTCATGGCTGGCAAATTCAGAATAAAGTCAAAATGGTCCGTGAAAATGCCCCCCGAGCCCCCGCCCCTAACACACCTCCAAACATCAACGTCATCCAACCTAACAGACCCACCTCAACGCCGAAAGATAGAATGTGCACGTTTAAAAAAGGACATTAATTAATTAAACACAAGATTTTTTACAAAAAACTACCAAACAAAAGTGTTAACATTAACTATATTAAACATTTGTTGTTAAAGTATTTTAACAAAAATATTTCTTACACTCTACCATGAAAGACGTCCGATCTCGTCCGTGACAAATACAGAATGAAATCAGAAGGAGTTGTGAAAATGCTCCCGAGTCTCCTCCCCTAACACGCCTCCAAACATCGACGTCATCCGTCCCTAACACGCCCACCTCAATGCCGAAAGATAGAATGTATATTTAAAAAAGGACGTTAATTAATTAATTAAACACAAGATTTTAACAAAAGTATCAAACAAACGCATTATCATTAAGTATATTAAATAGTGTTGTTAAAAGACAAATGACTTTTAAAAAGCAAAAAACATTTCTAACAATAAATATTTCTTACTGCTCTGTGAAACACATCCTTTCTCTGCGTCGTCAGATACAGAATGAATGCAGAACGGCGAGTGAAAACGCACCCGAGTCTCCGCCCCTAACACACCTCCAAACATCGAAGCCAGACACTTGCCTAAAGCATCTCCAACAATGGAAGAGAGTGCAGATGCGTATTTAAATGATAATAAAATAACTCATAAATAATAATACTTTAATTAGCTCACTACGAATGTGTACAGGACTAACGCTTTTAACGTATCAGACATTTATCACACACACACACACACACACACACACACACATAGATAATTATATATAGATAATTATTTTCCTATTGATGTCCCCGGAATTGTTTTATTGCAGGGGTGTCTGTTGAGTTCGCACAGAGGTTAAGGAAGGATGGGGTTCAGTGACCCCTGACAAGATGTGAGACGATCGCGCGCATGCACCTACGCACATACATAGGCCTACCTGAGGAGTCCTGGTGATGTTTTCAGCGGGATGCGGCCTAGTGTGTTTATGATACAGATAATGAATGCACCACGCGGCGTTAAGGAGAAAGCTGAAAGGATCGTTTGATCATAAGAGCATACGCTCTAATGTGTAAATGAGCAGCAAGTTTGAGCGGGAGAGGATGCGTTTTTCTCAGGTTCATGTCATTTGATGCTTCAATTAATAAATAGTAGTGGTGTAACATATTGTATTATAATATTATCAGAAACGTCACACTGGGAATGTTGTACTCCTCTACAACATGTAAAGATATAGAATAGAGTTACGCTAAGAAATTTTAAAAAAGGTTTAAGATTTTTGACACAGTAGGTGACAGCTCAGTAGACAACCCAGAACTTTATAACCATCAGAAACGCCCCTCAGTCCGGTTAGATTTAAAAAATGCCAGAAAAATGCCATTTACAACAAAGATTCGACAGGACCTACCACGGAGCATTATCCAATCGTCGTTGTTAGGATGGCTGCTAATAACATCGGTGAGTACTATATTTTATAAGTATAGTAGGGTTGTTATAAGTATAAAGGGTGTTATTGGATTTACAAAATATCATTATGGGGAGGGATAGATGATGATGATGATGAGATAATACTTAATTCTACATGTTGACTGTTTTGTTTTTGTTATCGATAATTTTGTATGCATGTGTTTAAGTGTTTGATTATAACCTGAAAGTCATTCGCTATTTTTGGTACCGATGGTATGCTATTTACTGATATTACACATTGTGCCATATTTCGATATGTAACTTCTAAAGTTTTATAATTGTGTGTGGGGAAGGCTGAGCAAACGTTTGTTTCCAAGAGAGAGAAAAATAAAAAACAAAAATGACTTCTAAAAGGTGTCGCGATGAATCACATCATACTGATGACAATGATAATGAACAAATAGTATTAAGACCTAGAACAAATGATGAACAGATACGTACATTAATAAGAGATCAACTACAAATGTTGATGGCTACGGGTGAAAATACACCTGTCAGCCTAGAACGTCTCATAAACGAACAAAATGAATGGTTAGAAATGTCTGCGGATGATAATGAAAACGATCAGATAGGGCATGGTTCAGTTAGCCGGACAAATGACGATACTTTGGAGCGTAATATGGAGCTGAGTGATGATGAGATTCGTAGGTTGGTAACAGAAGGAGGTAATGTAGAAGACTATATCATAACGCTGCGTCGAAGATTTAATGGCGTAGAAATTCAAAGAACCCTAAATTTCAGGGAGATTACGGCAACTACTGATCTGGCTGCATATAACATTTTGCTACACAATGCGTTAAATGAGATTGTATCGTTATCCAGATCGCTGGCTGGCGAGACGGGATATATTAATGTGTCTCTATCGGGGGAGAGTCTTCATGCCCCCATTAACGCAGTTTTAACACCTGATAATAACCACAATCCAGATTTATTCATAGACCAGATCGAAAATTCCATGCAAAGTAATGAATCTGTGTGCAATGATGATCAACTGACTCTTAATGTGTCTATCGTAAGAGATAAGCAGGGCCGAGGACGTAGGAAATTATCAGATTTGGCTCATAATGAAGTCATAAGAAGGAATAAAATGAACTTATTCTGTCCCGTAAATGTCGAAGACAATATGTGCTTTAGTTACTGTTTAGCACATTTCATGAATCCTAATTCCACTGATCAGGAATTGAGAAAAATAGGGGCCGATATACACAGAGATGTGGGGTACACCCCCCAAAGGATGATAGGATTTAATGATATTTCTGTTTTTGAACAGCACTTGGGTGTGAAAATAGTTGTCTTTCATAGGGATTGGTCTGGAAATTTAGAAGTGCATAAAAACTATGATGCACTACATCCAAAGACTGCTCATCTATATATTCACGAGGACCATTATTATCTTATAAAAAATTTGAAAGCATTCCTAGGATCTAGTTACGTATGCTTATTCTGCTATAAAAGTTTTGATGACCAAAGGCTTCATAAATGCAGATTTATATGCAATGTTTGTAATAGCGCGGATTGTCACTCCTATCCCAAGAGTTACAGACAATGCGCAGAATGTCTCAGATATTGCAAATCTAACTTCTGTTACGACGCGCATAAACAATCACACATATCAGGTGAAAAATCACAGTGTGATGTTATAAAATATTGTGACAAATGCTGTAGATTGTACCGTTTAACAAATAAGAACAAAAAACACAAGTGTGCATCCTCTAAATGCGTACATTGCAAGGAAACTTTGGTGGAAGGTGCCGAACACATGTGTTTCATTCAGCCTATCAAATTGGATGAACATGATGATAAGTACGTGTATTATGACCTTGAAACTATGCACATAGATGGAAAACACGTGCCAAACTACGCATGTGCTATAACGCACAGTGGAGATGAGTTCATAGCAGAAGGCACAAATTGTGTGGAGCTTATGATTAAGCATTTTAGACGACCAAAATATGCTAATTACACATTTATTGCACACAATGCCTCTGGATTCGACGCTCATATACTGTTGGAATATTTTACCAGTGTAGGTCTAGTACCAAAAATTATAATGCAGGGCTGTAAAATCATTTTCATGTATGACTCTGCTTTTAAACAGCGTTACATAGACAGCTTCAACTTCCTCCCGATGGGGTTGGCTAAAACTACCTCTGCGTTTGACCTCGACATAGGTGAAAAAGGGTTCTTTCCCCATCACTTCAACAGACCTGAGAATGTGAATTATGTGGGTCCGTATCCTTCTAAACATTTCTACGGATATAACACGATGAGTAACACCGATCGCGAGAGATTTGATGAGTGGTATAATTCTTTACAAAACAAAATTTTCGATTTCAGACGTGAACTAGGATTTTACTGCCGGAATGACGTAATTATCCTGCGACAGGCGTGTATGAAGTTCAGAGACGAGTTCATGAATTGCGCGCAGATTGATCCTTTCAAATGTACGACACTGGCAGGAACTTGTATGAAAGTCTTTAAGACGAACTACCTATGCAGAGATACTTTGGCATTAACACATAACAAAGCGTACATTAATCAGTTCAAGACGTACTCCAATGCGTCGATACAATGGTTAGAGTACATCAAAGAAAGTCGTGATGTTGACGTCCGTCACGCACTGAATTATGGTGAAGTTCAGTTTGGTCCATTCCATCTCGATGGATTTATGAAAATAATAACCATAAAGTGGCATTAGAATATTTAGGGTGTTTTTTTCATGCACATTATTGTAAATTTAAACCCGATGATGTCCATCCTCTGCATAAAGTGACATTCGAAAATCTCAGGCGACAGACTGAAAACAGGCTTCAAACACTGCGCGACGTGTATTCCTTGGATGTAGTTTCAATCTGGGAATGTGAATGGGAGCGAGCGAAAAAAGACGATCCGTCAGTTATGAAATTTATGGAAAAATATGAAGCGCCCGAAAGACTGAAACCACGAGATGCATTGTTTGGGGGAAGGACAAACGCATTAAAGGTATATCACAAAATCACAGAGGATCAGAAAATTCATTATTACGATTTTACTTCCTTATACCCCCACGTGCAGTCATGTAAAACATACCCCATAGGACACCCTACCATAATTTTTAAAGACTTTGGCCCTATTGATGAATACTTTGGTCTAATTAAGGCGACAGTGCTGCCCCCTAGAGGCCTCTATCATCCTGTGCTCCCTTTCAGAACCCGTCAGAAGTTAATGTTCACTTTGTGTCGTACGTGCGCGGAGGAAGAGAATCAAGCACGATGCAGTCACACAGACGAACAAAGAGCGATAAGTGGATGTTGGGTTTCCGTCGAGCTATCGCGAGCCATCAAACATGGCTATATCGTATTGAAAATAGACGAAGTCTGGCACTTTCAACAGAAGTCGGACACATTATTTACTGACTACGTTAAAACATTCCTCAAACACAAACAAGAGGCGTCGGGGTTTCCAGCACACGTAGTCACAGAGACTGACAAACAGACTTATATTGATTCGTATCTCTTAAAAGAGGGAATCGAATTGAACATTGACAAAATTGCTCACAATCAAGCAAAACGAGCCACAAGCAAGCTAATTCTTAATTCTTTGTGGGGGAGATTCTGTCTTCGCGAGCAATTGCCAATAACAGAGCTGGTGAGTGAACCGGAGGACTTTGCACGGTTTATATTTGGGAACAGTTATGTGATAAAACATTTCTCGTTTGTGTCGGATTCAGTAGCTCTAATACAATGGACATACCCCGACAAGTTGGCTTGCGCTACTCGTGATGTCAATGTGTTCATAGGTGCCTTCACGACAGCATATGCGCGTTTGGAGCTTTATGATTTATTGGATAAATTAGGCGAACGGGTCATTTATGTGGACACGGACAGCGCAGTTTTTTTGTCTAAAACGAATGACTGGATGCCTGAGACCGGATCTTTTCTGGGTGATCTTACAGATGAACTGGATCCTCACGATCATATAGAAGAATTCGCTTCGGCAGGACCTAAAAGTTACGGCTTTAGAACTGCGAAAGGGAAAGTATGTCTCAAGGCTAAAGGAATTACACTCAACGCTGAGAACGCACAAATAGTTACGCTGCAAAGTCTGATAGGGCTGATTCAGAATTATGTGAAATCACGTGACACGACGCACCTGCTAGTGCGCAGTGATACCATTGTGCGTAATAAGACAAAGCTGACATTACACAATAGATCAAACGTTAAAACCTTCAGAGTCGTTTACAACAAACGTGTGCTCTTGCCTGATTATACCACATTACCTTATGGATACTAACAATATTGTGAATCGTTGTAATATGGATGATGCTGAGGATTTTGATTTTAGATTGCGTCATCCTTTTGGCGCTATTGTATTGGGTCCTAGTAATAGTGGTAAAACGTATTTTGTGAAAACTTTGATGTATAATTCACACAAGATGTGTTCTGTAAAATTTGATAGATATGTTTTCATATATGCATGCTGGCAACCGATTTATGATGAATTAATGCATATGTTTGATATTAAATTTATTGATGGTTTACCTGAATCCCTGAATGATGATTCTTTATTTCCTGCCAATAAGAAGACCCTTCTTGTGATTGACGACCTGATGGATCAAGCATCTTCCAAGGATGAAATTGCTCGACTCTTTACGCAGTACATACACCACAGATCCATTTCAGCCTTATTTCTAATACAAAACTTGTATTTCCAGGGGAAGAGCACTCGTACTATTAGTCTCAACGCTAGTTATTTAATTATTTTTAAAAACCCACGAGATAAACAACAAATAAGTTTTTTAGGGAGACAGATGTACCCCGGGGAGTCTAAGTTTTTTATAGACGCGTACAAAGATGCTACTGGACGTCCTTATGGATATTTACTAATAGACTATAAAACGGATACACCTGAGAAATTTCGCCTCAGAACGGATTTACTGTCGGAGTGTCCTGTAGTGTACGTGCAGAAAAGGAAACGGTGAGACGTTATGAGTTCGAGACTATCCAGAAACCTACCTCTGTTAAAAGCTCTATATAAAGCGAGTCCTAAACAGAGACGTCTTATTTTACAATCAGCTTCTGACGAATTTGTTCTTTCGCTGTGTGAGGTAGCTCTTAATATTCTTCACGGCATAATACCGTTAACACCTAGTCAGCACAGAAGATTAAAAAAGAGAAAAAACGATATTAAATACGTAGCTAATAAAAAAATTGATGTCAAGAGAAAAAGGCGCATGATTAATCAAAGAGGGGGATTTCTTCTACCCCTCTTAAGCATGGCCATTCCATTTATTTCTAGTTTGATAACATCTAGACAATAAGTATGGACCATGCTGAAAAAATGTATGTAGTGTCTAAGCAGCAGATGGATAAATTGAGGATGGGGCAGCCCCGTGAGTCTATTCACAATGTTGTGGAAGATAGCTTGGATAACACTATACGGAATATATTACAGAGGGACGATCTGAATTCACACGAAAAAGCTAAACTTTATACCAATGCTTTACAGAGGTTTTTAAATTTAGTGAAGCATGGTGACATGGAAAGCAATATCTTAACCCTTAAATTGCCACAGCACGAGCCCTTTGATGAGACAATGCATACTGAGACGGCTGTCAGCCGTAATGACGGTGACGTAGCCGGGGACGAGGTCGTAAATGAAGTGTTAAGCAATGTACCGCAGAGGAGTCTAAAAAATATCAAATACATCATGGATAAAATGTCCAAAGCCAAGCAGTTGTCTTCATGGACAGACTCTGGAGAATTTGTTTTTAAAGGAAAAACGATTGAAGGATCGCATATGTTAGATCTACTGAAACATATAACACAGTCTCACCATATTCGTGATGATCGCAGGCCAGAGGGGTGGCACGAATTTCTGGAGGCATTTGCAAATTTAAATATTCCTTTCTCGACAATAAGCAATCATCACGTTAGACGAACAATTGAATCTATTAAAAGAGGAACACCTACAAGAGACATGGGTGTCACACCAAAAACGTCCCTGAAGAAACGTCGAATGCAAAAGCGGTCGTATAACCAGCCGTCGAACATTTCAGGCGATAATGTGTTTAATTCACCGGCGCTGGATGCAAGTCAATGGTTGAGTTTTTAGCACCTGTTATAAATGTTTATTTAGATGTATATGTATGCTTATTTAAATGTATGTGAATGATTATTTAAATGTGTGTGTGTGTGTGTGTGTGCTTATTTAGATGTATATGGATGTTTATTTAAATGTATGTGATTTACGTTAATAAAGGAAGATGAGAAAGATATTTGTTTTACGATTTCTTTTATTTATCATACATTCACATTATGATACATTATTCATTTACACAAACATCAATTAATAAGATTGAAGCATATGTCCAGCCTGTACGCACTGTATACATTTAAAGGTCTTATCATTACAGATAACCGGTTTCAATTTTTTCACAAAGAGAGAAACCATTATGTCATTTTTAAATAAATCGTCATAATACATTTTCATAATATCATCATAATCATATCCTTTTAATATATGATACAGAAAAAACACACAATGTTGTCCGCAGGTGACTGCAAAGTCATTCTGCACTTGCTTGTTAGAATGCAGGATTCGGGAAGAATTGTTTTTTAGGAAATCTTGGAAGGCTGGAGGGAAACGAATAGAGTCTGGTCTATTTCCGAAGCTGTCGAAAAAATAGCTTACACGTTCTCTGTCTACGTAAATGGCGATCCAATGCATACCCGGTCTGTGTGATGGATCTGTGTTCGCTATAAAAAATACGGGTAAATCCTTTATCTGTGTTTTGGGGATATGATTGCACGGTAGAACTCCTAAAAAATTAGTGTTACATACCATCTTGTCTATTATTCTCGTCAACTGCACCGTATTCATTTTCAATAATAGTAGTCCGCAAGCACTTGTCTCCGGTTAGAAATTTCAATAACAGAATCATAAATAGCATAAGCTATAATAGTTATGGTATGTCTGAGGGGCTCTCTGAAGCGTGCTTCCAGACGGATGTTCCCCGTTCTGATTAGGGATACGTGATGACCGCATTCTTCATCAGGAGTCAAGTTAAATGCATAAAGCGTGTACCCATGAAGAAAATCCTCTCTGTCTATAGCCAGGGACTGATTTTTAAGATGCTTCCCTGTAGCTAAAGCCAGCTGATAAAATTCTCTTACTGCTGATCCATTGTCGAATTGCGGTTGGAAGGGACGCAATGGAATCTGTACCCCATCCTGACAAAGGGCCAGGAATTCCAGATTAAAATGTTTAAAAGCAAAAGGATTTCTGTCGTATGATCCTGAAAAAGCAGCGTTGTCCGTCATGGCCAGAATGATAGATTTTGGTAATGTACCCAGGAATAGATTCTCATGATTAGAAACGCGCGCACCTGCCGGTATAGACAGATTTTTAACGGACACCCTCTCAATCGCGTATTTCGCAGTTGCAGATAAAAGGGCCTGAGCGTGCCCCAGGCGAACAGGTGGCGAGACGGTGACCTTTTTTACAAAAAGGGACGCTGATACTATATCGAGTTTATAAGCTACGTCATTACCGGCCATCAGACAAAATTCGTCTTTTGCACGGGTCAATTTAAGTCTTACGTCTATTCCCGAAATGATCAACTTAGGCTGAAAAAATATATCAGAATGGATCGGAGCTAATAACTCTACAATATTGCTTGCGTTTGTGAATGCATACATGCTCCTGGGTAATTCACGAGTCCGACAGGTGCACCGTCAGGAATATCTGATCCGTCAGGATTTGTTATCTTGATGCGTGTGTATAGGAGCGTATTATTCAGATCAAGATAATCTTCACCTGTCCCTGTTATAAAAAATTCTAATGGTGATGTATCCGTAATAGCTGATAATGGGAGAATTTCAACGTAGTTATGTTTTTCAATTGCAGTTTGTGTTAAAGGCAAAGCGAATAGATCCAACTCCGATTTAACACATTCTTCTGACATACAATGCAATAAAGACATTTTTAAAAAATACTGTTCAGAGATCTTTTAAGTTTAGTAGTTTTTTTCATCCGTTTCACACGACCCCTTTGTGTCCGTCTTGCAAATGAACGTTTTTTACCAGGCCGTCTGGACTTCTTAACACGCTGGCCACTCCCCCTTCTCATCCTGGTCCCTGGGGGATTGAATCTTTTACGCGTCATAACCATTAATCCGTTACCGTTCTGTCCTTTGTTGTCAGTATTATACGATTTTGTCAGAGCTGTGGTGACGACGTCACTGACTATATTTTTTGCTGCCGCTTTTAGATGAGGTTTAGCTATACTGAAACCTCTTTTTAAGAATGGCAGAGCCATTCTAAATAGATTTTTAAAAACGCCACCAATTCCTGCAAATCCCGATCCGTACATCACACCGCTACCCATAAAACCCGGCAGACCGTTCCCAGCCTGGTTCTGATAGTATGCTATATAACTTTCAGGGTCCATTTTGTACTGAGCGAGGTACGCCATTTAAAACTGATGCTGCTTCACGGGCCTAAAGTGTAGTTTAACCGTTACCTTTCCGTAGGTGAACCGAATGTTCTGGTTTCGGTCGTCTTTTACCTCTATGGTAACTTCTGTGATACTGCTTTTATTTACGCGCACGTAGTGTGGCTTGTCGTACCGAACACTGATGCTCTTGTTAGGCTCACAGTCTAAATGTACCGTGCTTAATAAAGGTACATAAGCATCACCCACTGATTGGTACTCTATTATATCTGTATAAACGAAACAGGTGTAAAAACCTGCTCTTATATCAGCTTGAAATGGAGCGTAGACTACTGTCACGCCTCTGTCTTCTCGATTCTCACGGAGACTCTTCGCAGTCTCTATAGAAACACCTGGTTTGAGGCCGAGAATAATAGCCAACTGACCGTAAAACGTCAATGAGACATTCTGAGGAGCTTTTAGAAATACCTTATTCTTTATATGATCGTAACCAAGATATACACGTGGGGGGAGGGACGCATTTATTTCTCTGAGTAAAAAGGGCACATCCTCGTAATACCCCTCCTTTAAGGTATTGCGTAACACTGGTATGGCTTTAACATTATGATCAATGTGTATATTAATGTCTTCTTTAGCATTATAATGTTCTTCTTCGCTTTTCAGTAAGCTTTGGTCACAGTTGATAATGAAGGCTGCATCCTCTTGATAGAAAGCGTACCACGAACTAGGGTAGTCAAATTGAACCAGAGCAACCTCCCATAATCCCTTTAAATTAATTGTCCTAGATAGTCTCGTTCTGTAATTAGAGATACTGTTTTCGGGATATATGACCCTCGAGGCGTTGCAAGGTAGCATAATGTAAAACCCCTCCTCTTCCATGATGATACTGTAGCATAAATGATACGTGCCATAAGTTATCTACGTCTTTAAAGGTTTCTGTAAGTCCACCACCTGTTTTTCAGGCACCCAGCTGTTAAATTTTGAAGGCCACCCCCACCATTTAACAAGTACAATCATAGACTTTCTGCGGCGTTTCTTGTCTAGAATCTTTTCTATTTTAAATGATTTATCAGCGCTTACAATAATTTTTTGTAGTTCTTGCTCATAAAATGTTCCTTGGATTATTTCACCATCGTAATCTTGTATTTTGTATACGGGAGGTTGTCGAGGTATACACGCTGCTATTGTGAAATATTCTTCCGTATAATTCTGCTCATAACCTTTAGAAAATACATTTCTGACTTTAGACACTCTAACCACATCCCCTATTTTAAATTTAAAAACAGGTTTTTCTTTACGCAGATCCCCATATAAGTTGTTACACACAATTGACTCGTTCTCTTTACACACGTCCAAAGGTCTCATCCGTATAGATTTGTGATAGCTAGAATTGTATCCATCAGTCAGATCCTGTAATATGTCGCAGTAGCGCTTGGAATTGACAGCCGTTAGATACCTCCACATTCGTCCTTTCAATGTTTTATTAAATCGTTCGACCACACTCGCTTTTAAATCGCTGGCTGTAGTAAAGTGATGTATGTTATACTTTTTTGTTAATTGTTTAAAATGTCTATTTAAGAATTCCGTCCCCTTATCGGTTTGAATCTTAAGAGGAATTCTTTTATCTTTTTTGAATATAGACTCAAACGCTTTAGACACCTCCTGACCTGTTTTGTTCTTTAACACTCTAGTCCACGCATATTTGCTAAATACATCTATACACGTCAATAAGAATTTGACGTTATCATTCTCCTTTGAATAAGCGCCCATGTCTACTAGATCTGCCTGAAATTGGTGATCTTTCCCGAACACCACGACTCTGTTGCGTTTGTATTTTGAATATTTTTGATAATAATACATGGATCACAACCAGAAGCAATAGGCATGTTTGTTATATTATTCCATTCGTCCGATAATCTTCTCACTATACACATCTGATTCTTTAATTGCGTTAAACGTTTATCATCTGTATCGTTACATGTTGTGTTATCAATCACTTTGTACAGTAAATTGGATATTTGGCGTTTCATACGTTGTTTAAAGAAGTGTTTAATCAACCATGTAGAGCAGCAGCAGAGGTTCCCCATCTCACAGCGACTCGGTCTCAGGTGCAGAAGCAGGTGCGGCAGATTTCCAAGCGTCAACTGCGTCGTAAACAATCTGCTCACAGGTCTCGTCCACAAGTTTCTGTCTCAGAGACGCCAGTTGTTCCTGTATGTACATTTCATCCCTGAGTTCGCACAAAACAGTCTCAGCAGATCCTTGAATTCTCTGTAGATGTGGTGTTAAACCGAACACTTTCAACGCACGTGCCAGAATGTTTTTTAATTCTGGTATGAACAGAGTTTTGGTTATTTCGTTAAAAACACTGTAAAAATAATAAGCAGAGGGTTCATACAGACATGAATGTCTTGTCTGCGATGGATGGTCCACAGCGCATCCGTCGCATTCCGTCTTAAGTTTTTTGTCAATCAGATGTTCCAGGAGTACAACAATCACCGCTTTAATAAGTTTAATCCCGTAAATTCCCAAACAACCGTCTGATTCATCAAGGGTTATGTCAGACTCATCAGTGGGGGGAGAGATGTGTCCAGTAGCTCCGTAGTTTGCGAGGAAAGACAGGTTATGATAACCCAGTTCGGTACAGAGCTTGCTTAGCCAGAAGTTGGGTCTCTGATGACATCCGCTCACCGATGCTGGTGACGGTCCAGCCACAGGGCTAAGAGGTAAAGTAGCAGGTCCGCTCTCTTGAGACATAATGCTTGAATGATGTAGACCCTCCCATCCGTGACTATATTAATGGTTGTAAAATGTAGGCGGAGCTACACTCTGAACACCACGTCTGGTAGGTACGCACCATTCGGGGTGAAACAGTTTTACTTTGATACCATTATACCTTTCAAACGCATCGCACCACTTAAACAATTGGTCTATTTTAGCAAAAATGTCCTCCAACACAGGTATATCTTTCCACTGGAACATGAATTTAAGGTCATAGTATTTCAGGTGATCGGCCTCTGATATAGGCCATGAACATTCAGGCAGTCCCTTTCCAAAATCACTGCAGAGGATATAAACATAATCATCTGCATATTTGTTGACATGATCTCCGAGTAACCTGTATCTTGTCCCCATGGTTGCTCCTTTCCATTCAGCGATGAACAACGGTTCGTCGCGTCCTTCTTTCAGATCGCGCCACACTTGTGTGTAAAACAGAATCCAATCCTTCTCTGTGAAAAGCAGATCGGGGTCGTCTGTTGAGTTCGTTGTAAATCTCTCGTCATTATCCACATTGATTAATTTGACCTCGCGGCTAATCTTGTTGAAGTCGTACGTACACACGCGATTGCCTGACAAATGAAAGTCATATCTGACTCGGTCCTCGTTGTTATGCAGAAATTTGGACAAACACGGTCCTCTGAAAGGTTTCCTTGGTGCGAGAGACAGATCTCCCATTGCATCATCAACGCTTCTCTCAGGAGTTTTAGGTAGAGATGCTTCAGCCATTGTTGCAGATTAGTATTCTGTTTACGTAAAATCACAAGGCTCGTATCTTACATTTATACACACCACTTAACCGTTTTTAAACATCCCCTCCGCAAGAAAGACGCATGCGCATTCTATCGCTCTGGCATTGAGGTGGGTGTGTTAGGGGCGGATGACGTCGATGTTTGGAGGTGTGTTAGGGGCGGAGACTCGGGTGCGTTTTCACTCGCCGTTCTGCATTCATTCTGTATCTGACGACGCAGAGAAAGGATGTGTTTCACAGAGCAGTAAGAAATATTTATTGTTAGAAATGTTTTTTGCATTTTAAAAGTCATTTGTCTTTTAACAACACTATTTAATATACTTAATGATAATGCGTTTGTTTGATACTTTTGTTAAAATCTTGTGTTTAATTAATTAATTAACGTCCTTTTTTAAATATACATTCTATCTTTCGGCATTGAGGTGGGCGTGTTAGGGACGGATGACGTCGATGTTTGGAGGCGTGTTAGGGGAGGAGACTCGGGAGCATTTTCACAACTCCTTCTGATTTCATTCTGTATTTGTCACGGACGAGATCGGACGTCTTTCATGGTAGAGTGTAAGAAATATTTTTGTTAAAATACTTTAACAACAAATGTTTAATATAGTTAATGTTAACACTTTTGTTTGGTAGTTTTTTGTAAAAAATCTTGTGTTTAATTAATTAATGTCCTTTTTTAAACGTGCACATTCTATCTTTCGGCGTTGAGGTGGGTCTGTTAGGTTGGATGACGTTGATGTTTGGAGGTGTGTTAGGGGCGGGGGCTCGGGGGGCATTTTCACGGACCATTTTGACTTTATTCTGAATTTGCCAGCCATGAGAAAGGATGTGTTACATAGAGAAGCGTAAGAAGTATTTTTTGTTACAAAACTTTAACAACAAATGTTAGAAATGTTTTTGCTTGTAAAATCATTTTTGCTTTTAACAACTATTGTTTAATATAGTTAATGTTAATGCATTTGTTTTAAACTTTTGTTTCAGAAAATCTAACTACATTTTAAATTGTGCATTTCATTAATGTCTTTTTAAAAAACATTCTTTAATAAAAACAACCCTTTAAAAACATGTCTGTCGTCCCGATACACTGTTTTACATTTTAAAGTTTAAGCACCGTTTTCAAACATTTTCACTTCAAAAACACACAAAGTCCAAAACACAGTCATAAATTCCTTAGTAGGGGTAAAGGGAGGGGTAGTGGGGTAGTGGGGGAGGACAAAAACAGGTGGCCAAAACAGGTGTCCAAACAGGTGTCCAGTCCGGAGGGAGGGGTGGGAGGGAGGGGTGGGGGGATATTTTTATGGGGGTCATAAATCAATCATTTTTGACACATAGTACCCTATAACCCTCTCTGGTCTGAATACTGTCGTGGCAAATTCAATGTCTCTTTGTCCCTTCAGATCTGGTCTCGAAGAAAAACTTGCAGAGTCGAAGTTCCAGGTCTCAGAAGTATTTAACTTTATTGTCAAGCAACAAAGTGAGATGCCAGCTCCGTATCTGAGGCTCCCGTAGCCGGGGCGCAGTTTTTACACATTTTTCTTATCTCTTAAAAACACACCAAATTAATATCATTGGCTTTTTCTTATCTCTTAAAATACACCAAAGTAATATCATTGGCTGGTAATATTCACCCTAACAGTTATTTTCCATGATATGATCTACGGGGGCTCTTCTCCCACACCTCCTTCCCATGTACTCCCCGACCTTTCTGTCATAGACACTTCACTAATATAATTGCAGGTGTTGCTTATGTAAGAGAATTTTCTTAGTAAGGGTGACCAGCTTCCAGCTACTGTACATCTTTTGACTTCATTTCTCATGGCCTTCTGCCAATTGATGGTCAACCCTTTTCCCATTGGCCAAATGAAACATTGTATCAAAACAGTCAATGCTCCCAGGAGGCAAGAAGCCTTCACGTGACACCCTTTAATAATGGTCTTGTTCATTTCACAGCCACCTGTTGTCTGGTGGAAAATTACCTTGGGTCGGTATATGCATAATAATCAGTCATAAAGCTTTGACTTATTATATTCATATGTCCCACCCATAAATTGACTTAATATCTCTACGAAATCGCTACAAAATGTAGGTTTCTGTAATTCATCCAAAAACAGAAAAACAAAAAAAATAGACAGGCCTTTTCTAGTAATAGATTAAAATAAATCAATAAAATAAAAAAAAAAATAAAAACTTACAAATGCTGCAACTTGCTCCACAGATATTCTGTGCTCTGGACCATGCTGCTGCTCCCTTGGTATAGTAGGCGTAGTTGCATGTTCTTTGATTGATTCCTTAAAATCGAATAGAAAAATCGATTGGTAATGTACATTTTTACAATACGTTAGGTCTGCACAATATATTGTTTCAGCAACGACAATTCTGCCAATTTGACTAAACCATTATTTTCAGTCAATGTACAAGATTTTTTTATGATGTCATCAAATTGAGAAACCCTCTCCATGTATTGTGATGTGCCCATGATGACTTTGATATACATTGATATTTTGTATGAATAGAATATTGTTTACCCCTGTAAGAAGGTAGTATTTGGTAGGAGGTGTAGAAAGCATAATTTAAAGAACTGCGTTACTCCAGAATTAAAATGTCCTGATAATTTACTCACCCCCATGTCATCCAAAATATTCATGTCTTTCTTTCTTCAGTCGAAATGAAATTGAGGAAAATTTGGAGAAAAATTTTGGAATGTTTTCGATTAAAGAAAGAAAGACATGAACATCTTGGATGACACGGGAGTGAGTAAATTATCAGGACATTTTAAATCAGGAGTGAACCATCCCTTTAAACTAATATTATTTGTTCCCCCCACCTAAAATAGCCTGTATCTCAGAGAAATGTAATGATCATTCTCATTCTCTATTTTAAGGACATCACAACATGTAGAGGGTGGTGATCATCGACAGAATGAATGTCCACCACATCAAGTGCAGAAGAAGGAGACACAGAGAAGGCAAAAAAATGTCTGTCAAATCCAACTGTATCCCATTTTTTCACAATGAATTTGACTTTGGAGTCAATGACCACAATGTTCTGAATGGTTGCAAACTGGGGCTCACCATCAGCAGAGTGAGACACAAAAAGTGTCATTCCTGACCTGTAAGTAGTTCCCTTGCATTTAATCCACGATGGCAAATAGACATCTGGGAACAATGGAATTCCCTCAAATCCACATTTTACTTTCTCAATCCTCTAGGTCCCAGGAATGTGGTGTATCGTGGACCAACTTCAAAGTCATGCGAGAACATCTTCCCAGAGCAAGATGTAGCACGACATCATCTGGCCTGCGTTTTACAAATATTGCAAAAATTGCAGGCTACGCGACTTAGTCTTTTGAAAAAACCCTGCTTTGCCTCAAAACGCATGCACCAGAACTGAACCAAAGGTCCAAGTTTCCTGATGGCCCCAGGATAATGAAGCATAAAGTGGTGTTTTGGCTTCAAATGCCTATCTGGATAAAGCTCCAAAAACAGCCTATGGTGTTCCTCAATCAGATGCTGCAAAAATATTACTGCCTCTGCAGTCAAGGCTGGAGAGAAAATCAACTCCATGCAGCTAAGTAATGAAAGTAGTAGCTCCCAGTGTTTCTCGCCTTCTGGAATCAAATCTCCTATCATAAGAGGCAACAGCCTTAGAAGGCACCACATCTGTGCTGCTGTCTGTCTGATGGCCCCATCAGGGTTTTTAAGATCCTGAGGTTTGATAGCAGATGGCTTGTTGTGACCATCAGAAAAACCATAGTCAAAGCTTGTCAATCTATTATTCAACTGATCAAGCGTCAAGAGTTTTTGTTCAATCAAAGAACTGAGAACAAGCTTGGTTTCATAACCTCCAACCCCTTCCAAAATGTCATGCATGACATCTGGAGTAACATTGTCAGTTACATGGTAGAACTGCAGTTTGAGTGAACACTTTCTTTTGATGCCAGTTTCAGTTGGGTTATTCTGAAGTAGATCAGAATGGTAGTTAACCCTGTTGTGCATTACTGACAGATCCTCAACTGTCTGTCCTCTCAAAACCTCTTTGTGTACCCGACACCATCGACACACGGTTTTCCCTGAGAAATGTTGTGTAGCCTAGGATGCCATAAAAGACCCAGGTTATCCCCACAAACCTGTGCGACTCCTGCTTTGACAGTGCCCTTGAAATGTTTTGTCTCAACCTGAATTCCTTCCAATTCCAGATCCTCAATGTCACACACAACTGGATCTAAGACAGCATTTATACCATAGGTTTTTACATCGTCTGTCTTGTAGAAAGATACTCAGGTCACAAGCATTTAAGAGTAAAATAAACAAAACCTAGCTTGTGAACTGATGTTTTCAATCCAAGTGGATTGACCATCTCACAATCATCATTGTAAAGCACAAGAGGAATGGACAACTCTTTGGAAAAGAGTTAATTTGTTTTAAAGATTGTGCCATCTCTAAAATCTTCAAGAGCAGTGCTTTCTTGATTTTGCCACTCAAAGATTTTCTCCATCGTTCCTGGACTTTCTAATACCTGCTTCAGTAAAGGCTTTAGAGGAACACGCTGAAAAGTGTCTCGGACTGCCACTTGTCTAACAGTCCCCGTCGATGGGTCTCTCTGTTGAGTGTATGAAAAGCCAGGGAGAGGTACTTCCTCTGGCTGCACAAAGCATCCAGACTGAGTAAAATACTGCATTTGCTTGTACTCTGACTCAAATCCCTGAAATGGTTGAGCTGCACATGCAAAATGCTCTAAAAGCTGCTGGCCCCCAGGACTCTCACTGTGGCCTATCTCTCTTAAAAAGGAAACAGATTTTCTCTGTCGAGATCCAACAACATCACTGATAAGGCTAGATGTGTGATCTACCACAAAATTAACAGCACTCAATGTTTGAGAGGAATTTGATCTTAATTTCGCTAAAAACAAAGCTACTCTGTCTTGTATATTTTCTTCCTCTAACTCATAACATTGTTCCTCAGCAATTTCATCCCAGTCCTCATCACACTGTTCAACATAGCATCTAAAACTGAATTTGATGAATCATCATCAGGCTCAACTAAAGGGGTTTCCTCCATTTCATCTCCAATTTCATTAACATGCTCCAGTAGGTGTCTTCTAAATGATCTAATAAGACTGAATGTGCGATGACATCCAGCTTGAGCACACTGAAAATAACTAGATGTAGAAAATACATGATGTACTACCCTTAAATGTGCAAACAAAGCTCTAATATGAGGTCCCAAAGACCTTTTGCATTTAAAACAGATGTACCCCATGCCTTCTACACCTAATACCTTTTACTTACATCAAGCAAATTCTTGAGGTACTTCTTGAATTTTAAACAAAGTCCAATAATGGGGATCAGAGAGGTCAGTGTGATATCATCTAAAAGAAGGAGGGTTTCTTGATCAATTTTCTCAGCTGTAAGAGAGAAAAAAAAATATGCATAACATAGAAGTATTTTGATGGAGATAAAACTAAAAATTAATTCCATGTACATACACTTTGCATTTACGTTAAGCACAGGGAAGTGTAATAAAGCTTAAAAATATGATTTCCCCAAGGAGTTAATTTTTTTTTTTTTGTCTGTTTCATACTGCTAAATGTGAACTTATTTATGCATTAAAAACATTAAAGTGCATTCCTAATGCATGTTTAAAGGATTAGTCCACTTTCAAGTTACTTTATAACTTGTTAAATCCATATTTAACAAGTTATAAAGTAAAATATCTAGCTTTTGCCCAAAACCGCCTTCCCTATTCAACTTACGGAAAAAGCTTAATTGACGTGACGCCAGTTTACACTTTCTTCGTAACTTGAATATGGAAAGTGGTCTGGCGGAAGCTAGATATTTTACTTCATAACTTGTTAAATATGGATTTTTTTTTTTTTTTTAAATGTTTTTACACAAACGCATCACTTCACTTCAGAAGGCCCCCTGGAGCCGTGTGGAGTACACGTTTACGATGGATGGATGTGAATGGAGACACTTCAGATCTTCGCTCACTGCCATTATAAACCTCGGATGCATCAGGATATTTATTAATATTTCTCAGATTATGTTCATCTGAAAGAAGAAAGGCATATACACCTAGGATGGCTTGAGGGTGAGTAAATCCAGGGGAAAATCATTTTCATTTGAAGGTGAACTAATCCTTTCAACTCACAGCACATGCAGATATGGATCACTGCATTCATTGTGTGTTAGAAATCAGGAATGGTGGGAAAACATTGTGTTAGGTACATTTTTCATCTTCAAAACAAACTTCGGTCTTCAGTCGACAAAGTATAAATCTGTCTGGCAAGCGCGCATCCCATAATGTTAATGCGTTAGGTCAGTAGGCGGTCTTTTGTGGCTGTTCAAACACATTTAATCGTTTTCGACTACCTCTGGAAGTTGTCAAGCTCAAAATGTTTTAGACCCTGTTTACACCTGTATTTAGCATCGTCCACTTGTGATCTGATCAACCAAAACACATCATTATACCAGGTGTAAACAGAGTTGCTCATGTGCCCCTCTTTGCTTTGAAACATGCAGTACAACAGATTATATACTTGATTAACTCGCGGCCTTTTACAATTTGATAAGTGCACAAAGCCATATTGTATTTGCATTTTTATTTTGATTGATGCTTTGGTGCAAAACGGCCGAGACGCCCTCGTGGCGGAGCGAGACCCGTGTGTGGGGAACCCCGCCCGTGTCGCAATTGTCCCGGTCCCCGGCCGACCTATCTCCCCTCGATGGTACGGTCGTCTCGTTAAAACCAGAGCGGCCGCTCTGGCGTGCCATTGGGTCCAGCACGAACACTGGGGAGAGAGATGGGTGACTCGCTCCCCACAGGAGGTAAAAACCTCCTCAAACATGGGTGAGTGGAGACCCGTGTACGAAAAGACTGCCAGAGAATAAATCTGAGTGTTTGGCAGGTGGTGAGGTGGGCGAGAGGGCACCCGCGTACGAAAATGTGAGGTGGTGAGGCGGAGGAGAGCACACTCCACCCGCGTACAAAAATGTGAGGTGGTGAGGCGGAGGAGAGCACACTCTACTTGTGTACGAAAATTAGAGGTGGTGAGACAGAGGAGAGCACACCACCACATGCGTATGAAAATGAGAGGTGGTGAGACGGAGGAGAGCACACTCTACTTGTGTACGAAAATGAGAGGTGGTGAGGCGGAAGAGAGCACACCACCACATGCGTATGAAAATGAGAGGTGGTGAGACGGAGGAGAGCACACTCTACTTGTGTACGAAAATGAGAGGTGGTGGGGCGGAGGAGAGCACACCACCACATGCGTATGAAAATGAGAGGTTGTGAGACAGAGGAGAGCACACTCTACTTGTGTACGAAAATGAGAGGTGGTGAGGCGGAGGAGAACACACTCCACCCGCGTACGAAAATGAGAGGTGGTGAGGCGGAGGAGAGCCCAGATAGCAAGGTGACAATGATTGAATGTTGAAATTCCATCAGAATCATCATTTTGGTTGAGATTGAAAATTCAACGTTAAATAATATTGAATCAATGTTGAAATTTCAATGCTTTTCAGTGTTGAAAAAGACAACATTGAATCAACGTTGATTTTTGGTCAGCTTCATCACTGGTGGAACTTAGACTATGTCAATCCATCTGTCCCCTCATTCAACACTTTATTCACATTAGCATTCATGCTCCCCATGACCCTTCCCTCTAGTCCCACAAAAAAAATAAATAAAATAATTTTAAAAAATCCTGCCAACTTAAGTGTAGATAAACTCCAACCAGTTGGAAGTCAGTGAGATGAAAAAGCTGGACATTATTATAATAATAATGTTACACTCTTTCAACTTAAACACTAAATTCACAACTACTCAAACATCTCACCTGAACTTTAAGGATCCAGCGTCAGATGTTTTTCTGATGTCACGACGCACGAGCGTCTTGAACTTTCTGTTCGAATCAATCGATTTTCTCGGACTGAAAGGTAGGTTGAATTTGGAAATTTGTTTTACTCTATATATTATGTTAGATTTTGCTGTATTTGGCCGTGCAGTCGTTTGGGTGGCTCGCCAATGTATTAGATTTCTCTAATACATAAAATAAGTAAGCTTGACCAGAGTTCTTGTGGGGAGAAGAATTTATTGAAGGTAGTAGTGTAGCACAGTTCTTCAGCAACGATGTTAGCGTCTCAGCCTTCAAAACATCTTAACCCAAAGTTCTGTCTGTGGGACAGAACTTTATACACGAAGACAAAAGGGTTACAAACAATAGAACACTGTTAGGACCTCCCACAGGAGATCAATCTACCCTGTGATCTGCTCTGAGCAATGCTGTTTCTTTGTCATTCACACCCATCAGTTTCTGTGGGCCATACGTCTGTATGGGCCATTTGGTTCACACCTTTACAAACACAGAGTTGATTGCATCTGAGGCACAGTCACAATGTAAATGCATCTAACTAAAGATAATGAAAATACACATAATCTTTCAATCCCTCCTCTGATCATTTTTGATCATAAAACAAACTTCCATAAATCATGTATACAGCATGCTGCATACAGGTTTGATTACTTAATGTAATGGCAGAATAAGTGTTTATGATGAAGACTGCATCCTCCTGAATGCTTGAGTCCTTTATTATTTTGACATTGTGGTCTTGAGGAAGTGGTGGATAGTGTTGTTTTCTGTGGACGTTCAGGCACGTTCAGCTAGGTGGCTAGTGCAGTGCGGTCTAGGCGTTGGTCGTCTTTGGTCATCATCTGGAGTGCTGAAACACCTGCAATCACACAAAAGAGAAAAGGGAAATGTATCTTGCCAAGGAAAATATTTTAATCAAATAACACTTAACTACTCCTAAAACTGTCCCTATTTAATATTGGCAGGACACTACTGTGTTTATCAGTGGATGTATGTTTATGTCTTCGTCCTCAGGCGACAAGCTAGAGCCTAAAAACCCTAGTCCCACCATTTCTGGACTCTGATAAACACTACTGCCATCTATCCCTCATCTCTAGGTAGATGTTTCAAATCCCACTGGCTCACGTCGATCCACTTTTCTTTGCACCTTAACTGCTCCATCAGCTACCAAGAGATCCTGATGTGGGCTTTTCCACCTGGATTCTTTCATTGACCTCTGAGTTTTTTTAATTGTTACTCTACCATGGCCCCCCTTTGGAGGTGTCAAAACTTTATCCTTCACATTGTGTACTGCCAGGCTGAGTCTTTCATCAGTTTGGACAAGGCTGTCAGATGTTAGATTTTCATTGGGCATGGGCCGGCCTGTGACATGTTCAAAGAAGTATAGTCCTGTTTTCCTGTGGTCATCCTCACTGCATTGGTTGTCTTCATGCAGTTCAACTCCATTTTCCATCAATGGTGTTTTTTCTTTGTGCACTTCATTCTGCATCTATTTACTGTCTGGTTGTCTGTCTTGCTCAAGTTGTCTAAATGCCGCTGTATGTGCACCTCTCTCCTTTACGGCTTGTTTAGCAGCACCGTCTACTAGGACATCATCTTTGGCTTCAGTTGTTGAAACTTCTGTGTATGCTTTCACCTTTGGGATGGGGTCTTCATTTGTCTTATTTGCATACACATGGAGTACATCAGTTGTTGGATGAGATGTCACTAGTTGGTGCTGCAGAGAGAGGTTCTTCAGTTTTCCTGCGGCTCAAAAGCTTTCAGCAGAGTCTGCTTTTGCTTCTCTGTCAGCTGCTGAAACCTCTTCAACAAGTTGTCATCATCATCACTTCGATGTGTTAAAATCATCTTGCAATCACGAACCAAGTGTCCTTCTTCGTTGCAGTACCTGCATCTTCCTTGACTTTTTGCTTTTGGGTATCTCATATATTCATGTTCTTCATACCCCGTTGTCCTGTTGTTGAATGATAAGGTTTTGGTTTGCAAAGCTCTGAGATTGACTTCCTGTGTTCTTTCAATCTTTGCTGACCATTCAACAATCTGCATGAATGCTGTTCCAATGCTGTCCCAGTCATCATACCTGATTTTAAGGGCTTTAGAAATCTCAGGTTTCAGTCCATTTACAAATGCGGTTTTAAGAGGCATGCCGGTATCTTTACTGAGATCTTCATTGTTGTTCACACCGGCATATTCCAACCAAATTTGTATGAATCGTTCTTCATACTCAGCAACACTTTCGCCTGTCTTCTGCATGCATGAGGTAATTTTAGCCCAATTAACCTCTGCAGGTTTCAGTTCAAACAAGAATGTTCGTACAGCTTCCCATCCAGCCTCAATGTTCGCTTGAGACTCACCAGTCCTTCTTTCAACACTTACTGTTAATCTCTTTTGGTCATTGTCCCTTAAGTTCACATTAACAATCATCACTCCGTCTAGTGGGTGCAAATTGTATATTTTCTGCAAACGCTGAAGAAATTGCCAAGCTTTCCGTGGTTGTTTGTATACATCTGGCAAATCTTTTGACCATTTGTCAACTTGCTCTGGAGTAGCTGGCTGGTATGTTCTGTGTGGAACATATTTCTTTACCACTTTTGTGACAGTTCGAGTTTGTCGTTCACCATTTTCCTCATACTCCTCCTCATTGTCAATTTCAACTTCAGTCCTTCTGTTTTTGACAATTACAGGAGCAATCCTAACCTTCAAGTTGTCCTTTCTGATATCATCATGTGTGTTTACATCGCTGTCAGAGTTCACTGTGGAACTGTTGTCACTTTCTCTAAGCAGATAAAGGTCTTGATGATCCTCATTCTTCTGGAGATCACTAAATGGATAGAGAAACTCTTGTTCTGCTTTGCTGCTAGATCTTATGGAATGACTCTTTTTTTTCCAGAACAGTCTTTTGATTCCAATCGTTTGGAAAGCAAATTTAACAACTTGGTCTTCTCATTTAGTAGTCTTTCTTTGTCTTTCTTTTCATTCTGCAATTGTTCAGCCAGTGCTCGAACCTTTGCTTTCTCTGCTTTATCACGTAGTAATTTGTCAGTCTCACACTTCTGTAGATGCTGTTGAATTTGTTTGACCAAAATTACAGACAAGCCATCTCTGTTTGTGTTTGCTCTTGAGCGCTGCATCTTTCCATAAGCCCTTTTAATGTCCAGCAAGGCCCATTGTCCATTCTCTGAGTGCCTAATGTTGTACTTCTGGCAGATGTCACCCTGGCACTTCCTTAGTCCCAGCCTTTTGTTCAAATATTCAATCAGATTTTCCATCATCTGATCAATAGTAACATTTGGAGGTTCTGTTCCATGTCTTTCTGTTGTTGGTCTCAATGCAGGGCCATTACCCTTGTTTCATGCAGACTCAGCCATGGCAAGTACAGGAGATGTGCCCTCAGAGGTGTGAAACAGAACAAAAGGTGTTAGAGCCGTTAAGGTGCTTATTCAGATTTAAATTCTCAGCAATCTTTTAGACTGACCATTTCAGATACCCGGACAAATCAAATATGTTTCCAAAATACAAAATACAAAATACACTCTACTTGTACTCCTAACAATTTCCTAACAATCCAATGTTAAATAACAGTTCAATGTTATTCTTTCTAGTCTGCTAACTCAGCTTAGTTTTTAATACTACATTTAAGACAAAACATTAATTTTCAGGCTAATATTCCTTGTTTCCTTTCTGAAAACTTCTGACTGAAAAGACTTGTTCTATTCTTTTTGAGTCCTAGTTCACAAGGCTGAATTTAGTTCAAATTGGTCTCTTAGACAATTTACTTTAGATCTTTCCGTATCTTTCATCTGAAGGCTAACCAACTTATAGTTCCATGGCTTTATGCCATCATCTTCTAACCCAGTTAGAACATTTATTTCAAAACTAAAATAGTGGCTACTGAATTAGCACCCAGTCAAGAAATTATAATTCTTGCAGCAACATCAGTCCCAAGACATTCTATGGTTTCTACAGTCTCTGGATGAATGGACTAAACTGTTTCTTTAATCTGTTTCTTTTCTATTTCTACAGTAGGGATGGGCGATATGGCCTAAAAAAATTATCACGATAATTTCAGGTATTTATTGCGATAACGATACCAATGACGATAATTTTATATATATATATATATATATATATATATATATATATATATATATATATATATATATGTATATATATATATATATATATGTATATATATATATATATATGTATATATATATACCATAAACTTGATAGTCATTAGTCAGCAAGAAAAATAAGAAAACAAACCATTTAAAACAAAACGAACTGGATTAGAAACTGAATTATTTTAGTATAAGTATCATAACTTTATTATTATAAAATATACCTAAACTGAGTGCTTGTAATCAAACGCATCATTTTATTCTGGAGACTGAACTCGCGCTCTGCTGCCACACTGGAGCGTGCTCACCACCTACTGGGTCGCGCACGAAATACGTCAACAACTAGACTTATCGTAATTATCGAGAGGAGACAAAGTTTTATCGTGAGGAGAATTTTCAACGGTATTTATCGCAAATGATAATATCGCCCATCCCTATTCTACAGACAAAAAGAGAAAGGACCAAGCCTTTGCTTCTACAATCTCTTAATGAACGGACCAAATTGTTTCTTAAACAATTCCTACACACTCCAGAGAAAGGACCAAACCGTGTACTATATATCTGTGGCTCCTACAGTCTCATGAGAATGGACTAAACCTCTTCCTTAAATGATTCCTACAGACTCAAGAGAACAGGGCCAAGCTATAAACCTTATATCTATAGCTCCTACAGTCTCATGAGAAAGGCCCAAGCCTTGTACTACATATCTGTGGCTCCTACAGTCTCATGAGAATGGACTAAACCTTTTTCTTAAATGATTCCTACAGACTCAAGAGAACAGGGCCAAGCTATAAACCTTATTTCTATAGCTCCTACAGTCTCAGAAGAATGAACTAAACATTTAAAAGGTTCCTACAGACTCACAAGAAAGGCCCAAGCCTAAAATTCTCAACAGTGCTACACTGTATGTGACGTGACTACAAATTTTACTGGTCTACTTATTATTCCTTTTTCTTTTCTTTAAGTTCTTTTAAGAGAGCTGATAAGTTTCACTCACCAAATTAGGATATTTGAGACAGAATCCAGTTGATTCAAATAAATTGTATCCACAGATGCAGTCTGTTGATCTTCAACATAAAAACTGTAGTATCTCCAAGACTTTTGTGTTCACTTCTTGTTGCAGTTGGTGAGTTCTCTTCTTGTCAGTCTCTCCTGGCTGGCTCGCCAAATTGTTAGATTTTGCTGTATTTGGCCGTGCAGTCGTTTGGGTGGCTCGCCAATGTATTAGATTTCTCTAATACATAAAATAAGTAAGCTTGACCAGAGTTCTTGTGGGGAGAAGAATTTATTGAAGGTAGTAGTGTAGCACAGTTCTTCAGCAGCGATGTTAGCGTCTCAGCCTTCAAAACATCTTAACCCAAAGTTCTGTCTGTGGGACAGAACTTTATACATGAAGACAAAAGGGTTACAAACAATAGAACACTGTTAGGACCTCCCACAGGAGATCAATCTACCCTGTGATCTGCTCTGAGCAATGCTGTTTCTTTGTCATTCACACCCATCAGTTTCTGTGGGCCATACGTCTGTATGGCCCACAGAAACTGTATTTAAATTTATATTTTTCTGTTCTATTATTTGTCTTTGACATGTTAGCTCTGATTTGATGTATATGTTTGCCCAAAATTATGATCCAAATCTGTAAGTAAAGACATTGTGAGCTAACGTTACATTTGCCTAACTTGGTGTTTTGCTTCGCCCAGGGAAAAATGTTAGGACTTTTTTTTCAGTAGTAGTAGAAATAGTAGATTATAATAATAGTATTTGCACAACTAATTAATTGACCTGGCAAACAACTATCGACCACTAATAATGCTGTAAAAATGTTTCTCCCCTTAGGACCTAAAGCTTTTCAATGTTGTTTGATGACTGAGGACACTTTACAATACATGGTAAGTAATTTCTATAAAAAACTGATATAGTTAATAGATAATGAATTACTAATGTCCAAACCAGATGTTCATTAACTCACCTTTATGCCATCCCAAATGCATGTGACTTTTGTGTTTTGTTTTGCCTGTGTTCCCATGTTAGTTTTTCAGAAAAAGAATACATTTATTTTGTAGTCATTCTAGCAAAAGGCGATGAAACTGGTTTGTTTTATGTGCACAACTTTAGGATAACCAGACAGATGATTGTGAGGGTGACCCTGAGCAGCCCTTCGTGGTGGTGTTCATTCTTCAGAAGGAGCTGGAGAACTTCATGAACCACCTGCTGACATTGGGTGCTTCTCAATATTCAATTCAATTCAATTCACAATTATTTGAATAGCGCTTTTCACGATACATATCATTTCAAAGCAGCTTTACAGAGAATGCATGTCAACATCACAATTTAAAGAATGCAGTTAGCAAATAATGTAATAATTTAGGCAATTAATTTACAATCACTGTTAGCAGTTTAACTGAACGTAGAAGCAATGAGCTCCTGAAAAATGAATTACATTAACAATGATTAGGATATATAGAAATTGTGTAATGTGCATGTTGATCCAGATGATTGCATCTTCTGAAGTCCTCACAGGAGTTGGCGCCGTCTCTTCATAGGTGTTGGTCATCTGAGGTCTTCTTAAGAGGCTGGATCCAAACTGAAGCTGAAGTCATCTCTAGTCACCTCGGGACGGGTGTCCCGAGGCAAAACAGAAAAGCAAATGGAGAATAATTAGCGTAGCTGCTGTTCATAACATTAAGCAAAGATAGTCATGTGCAGTAGATCTGATATGAGATGCATTATGTGAATGCTTGGCTAAAGAGATGCGTCTTTAATCTAGATTTAAACTGGGTGAGCGAGTCTGAGCCCCGAACATTATCAGGAAGGCTATTCCAGAGTTTCGGAGCCAAATGTGCAAACGCTCTCCCTCCTTTAGTGGACTTAGCTATCCTAGGTACAACCAGAAGTCCAGAGTTTTGTGATCTTAAGGAGCGTGAAGGATTGTAGGGCGATAGAAGATCAGTTGAGTACACAGGAGCTAAACCATTTAGAGCCTTATAGGTCATTAGCAATACTTTATAATCGATACGGAACTTAATGGGTAACCAGTGTAGAGATGATAAAATTGGTGTTATATGATCATATTTTCTTGACCTGGTAAGAACTATAGTAGCTGCATTTTGTACTAATTGTATCTTGTTTATTGAGGAAGCAGGACAACCAGCTAATAATGCATTGCAGTAATCTAGTCGAGACGTCATGAAAGCATGAACTAACTTTTCTGCGTCAGAAATAGATAACATATTCCGTATCTTAGCAATGTTTCTGAGGTGGAAGAAGGCTGTTTTTGTAACATATGAAATATGATTTTCAAAAGACAAGTTGCTGTCTAATATAACACCCAGGTCTTTAACTGTCGAGGATGGAGTAACAGTACAATCCTTCTAAATGCAGATTGTAGTCTGAGAGATTCTGTGTACAGGTTTTTGGTCCAATAAGTAATACTTCAGTCTTATCTGAATTTAATAGAAGAAAATTACTAGTCATCCAAAGTTTTACTTCTTTAATACATTCTGTCAGATTGGATAATTTAGAGGTTTCATCTGGTTGTGTTGAAATATATAACTGAGTATCATCGGCATAGCAGTGGAAACTAATTCCATGTTTTCTTATAATATTGCCGAGTGGCAGCATGTAGATTGAAAATAGCAGAGGGCCTAACACTGATCCTTGCGGCACTCCATAGTTTACTATCGTTATCTTAGATTTTTCCCCGTTTATATAAACAAAATTGTGACGGTCTGATAGGTACGACCTAAACCACCGTAATGCCTGTCCCTGAATACCAGTGTAATTTTGTAGTCGATCTAGGAGTATTTTATGATCTATAGTGTCGAACGCAGCACTGAGATCAAGTAACACTAGTATTGAGACACAGCCTTGGTCAGAAGCTAGAAGTAGGTTGTTTGTAATTTTAACGAGCGCAGTTTCTGTGCTATGATGAGATCTGAATCCTGACTGAAATTTTTCATAGATAGTGTTTTTTTGTAAGAAGGAGCACAATTGGACCGACACCACTTTTTCTAGTATTTTAGACATAAATGGAAGATTTGAAATTGGTCTGTAATTTGCTAATACATTTGGATCTAATTGTGGTTTCTTAATGAGAGGCTAGCTTGAACGGTCGTGGGACGTGACCTAGAGATAAAGACGAGTTGATAATATTGAGAAGAGGCTCTTCTGCTACAGGTAACAATTCCTTCAGTAGTTTAGTGGGTACTGGATCTAATAAACATGTTGTTGGTTTAGATGCAGTGATAAGTTTATTTAGCTCTTCCTGTCCTATAGTTGTAAAGCACTGCAGCTGTTCTTGAGGGGCAATAATTGAGGCTGAATCATAAAACTCTGTTAAAGGTTGTACATTTACAATTGTATTTCTGATGCTTTCGATTTTCTCAGTAAAGAAATTCATAAAGTCATCACTACTAAATTGTAATGAAATGTTTTGTTCTGGTGATATCTGTTTATTTGTTAATCTAGCCACTGTACTAAACAAGAACCGTGGATTGTTTTGGTTATTTTCTATGAGTTTGCGGAGATGCTCGGCCCTGGCTGCTTTTAGAGTCTTTCTATAACGGGACGAGCTGTCTTTCCATGCGATTCTGAAGACCTCTAAACGAGTTTGTCTCCATTTGCGTTCTAGATTGCGAGTTTCTTTTTTGATAGAGCGAGTAATACTGTTGTACCAAGGTACAGTATTTTTCTCTCTAACCTTTTTTAATCTCATCGGTGCAACAGTATCTAATGTACTAGTGAAAATGGTGCACATGCTGCTAGTCATTTTCTCGAGATCATTTGTGTGTTTAGGTACGATGAGTAGTTGAGACAGATCAGGCAGGTTATTTGTGAATTTATCTATAGTTGTCGGGAGAATTGTTCTGCCTAGTCGATATTGCAGTGCAATTTGACAAATATCATCAGTATGCAGTACGCATGTTACAAGGTAGTGATCAGAGACATCATCACTTTGCGGTAGAATTTCTATATCGGTTGGATTGATTCCATGTGATATAATTAAATCTAGTGTACGATTAAAACGGTGAGTCGGTCCAGTGACATTTTGTTTGACCCCAAATGAGTTTAGTAAATCAGTAAACGCAGCCCCTAACGCATCATTTGTATTGTCAACATGAATGTTAAAATCTCCAACAATAAGCCCTTTATCGACGTTGACCAATAGGTCTGAGAGAAAGTCTGAAAACTCTTTTAGGAAATCAGCATAAGGCCCTGGAGGTCTATAAACGGTAGCCAAAGCAAGAGATAGTAGCGACTTTTTACTTATATCTGAGAGTGTAACATTTAGCATAAGAATTTCAAATGAATTAAACCTATAGTTTGTTTTCTGAGTAACATTAAGATTATCTCTATAGATTGTTGCTACACCACCGCCACGGCCAATCAGACGGCATTTGTTTTTATAACAGTAGCCAGGTGGACAAGATTCATTAAGACCGAAATAATCATTTGGTTTAAGCCATATTTCAGTAAGGCAAATTAAATCAAGACTATTATCTGTGATCATTTCATTTATAATAACCGCCTTAGGTGTCAGTGATCTAATGTTTAGTAGCCCTAGCCATAGAAATTGTTTTTGTTCAGTAATTTTGCGAATTTCTGGTTTGATCACGATCAGATTTTTTCTAGATCCTTCATTTTTATTGTTAGACCTTACTATTGGGGAATAGACACAGTTTCTATAGACTGTACTACACTCACATTTCTATCAATTAAGTGGGCAGAACACAGACTGTGATTTGAGGTTTGACTTACTAGTCATACGGTGCGAAGCGTCTTGGAGATGTTCTCCGACAGAAGATCAGCTCCGATTCTGCTGGGGTGCAGGCCATCAGCACGGAAGAGCCTAGGTTGCTCCCAGAAAAGATTCCAATTATTTATAAAGAGCAGCTTCTGTTCATTACACCAAGACATCAACCATTCATTTAAAGCAAATAATCTACTGTCCGGACACGATGATCCTCGTCGCGGGCGATGTGGCTCGTACCGTCTCGATCGCGGGAAACTGCGCAGCGACATCAGGAACACGAGCACCAGGAAAACAGTGACTGCGCGCCTTACCTTTGGCTGTGGTAGCGTGGACGTGGAGTCTCCAATGACCACGGCGTCGCGTTCCGCCTCGCGAAGAGGGGAGAAGCGGTTCCGTGTCGAGACCTCGAAGATCGGGGGCGGCGGAGGAGGAGAGTGTAATGTTTGTTGTTCAATTAATGAAACTGTGTCTAACAAAACATCTTTTATTTTACAGAACGGTCCGCACATGGTGCAACTTCACAACATGACTAGGCGTCTCCTTCAGGTAGGACCAACACCTACAGGTAAGTACTTCACTACTGACATCTAGTGATTAGACTAGGTATATGCACATATCATGAAATACTCACTTATCATGACATCTCCTCTTTTTTTTAGATTTAAGGTTTCACCATTACTGCATTTAAATTCTTGCACGCTCACTTAACAACAACATATTATATAACAACTTAAACATTATGCTCTTTATACAAACCATCTCTTAATTAACATTCAACTGTCATTACTCTCTTTTTGCATAGTAACTACTTAAATGTCTGTTCACTTTACTAATGCCTCCTTTACAGGTCAAGTCTCTCAGGTGGTTTTACTGTGCGTTTGGATCTTCGCAATTCAGGTAAGTGTGTCTCCTTTTCATCCTCTTTATTGTCTATAACTGGTTCTGTTTCCGATTCTACAGGTGATGTATCCTGTGGCACTGTTTCTTGTGTTTTCAGCAAACTTCTCCTATTTCTTCTCAGGATCTGACCATCTTCTGTTTTCACAGTGTAAGATCTCGGATAAACCTCCTCAAGGACTGTGGCTTTTCTATGCCAGGTATTGCAATCCTCAAGTCTTACTGTGTCATTGTTAGCAAGAGGTCGAAGACTCCTGGACTCTCTTATCATAGTTCATTTTCTGTCTCTTTTTTAGTTGCATTTGTTTCTTTTGCAACCCTTTGATTTTCTTTGGTTGTGTCAGGTAAGGCAGGGTAGTACGCAATTTTCTTCCCATTAGCATCTCAGCTGGAGATAAACCATGTTCCAGTGGTGAAGCACGGTAATTTAACAATGCTAGATATGGGTCAGACTTGCTGCTCACTGCTTTCTTCAGTAGCATTTTAACTATATGTACTCCCTTTTCCGCTTTCCCGTTAGATTGTGGATATAGCGGGCTCGATGTCACATGTTTGAAGTCATACTTCACTGCAAATTCCTGGAATTCTTTGCTATTATAACACGGTCCATTGTCACTACAGACAACCTGAGGGATTCCATGCCTTGCAAAGATTGACTTCATGTGTGTGATTACACTGGCAGTAGATGTATTTGGAAGCAGAGCCATCTCTGGATAGTTAGACAGGTAGTCCACAACAAGCAGATAGTTCTTCCCATTTAAGACAAACAAATCTGTTCCAATTTTCTGCCACGGCTCACTAGGTGTGTCAGTGATGATCATTGGCTCTTTTTGCTGCTTTGCTCGATGACTTAAGCAGGTATCACAGGTTGACACCATTCTGTCAATGTCAGCATTAATTCCTGGCCAATAGATGGCTGTCCTGGCTCTCCTTTTGCATTTTTCTGCTCCCAGATGTCCCTCATGCAATCTTCTCAGCATTTCCTTTCTCAGTGCTTGTGGTATTACTATTCTATTCTGTCTCAGCAGAAGTCCTTCTACCACACTCAACTCTGTCCTTATATTGTAGTACCGTGAACATGCTTCCTTTTTCCAGCCTTCATTCAGAAGTTTGATGACAATCTGTAGCTCTTTGTCTTTCGCGGTTTCAGCTACAATCTGTTTAGACTTTGCATCAGTCACTGGAAGAGCACCAGCTATCATGTTCACATGAAGAGTCACGTCAGCTTCTGTAGAGCTCTTGTGATGTGTCTCACTGTCTGAGGTTGCTCTGGACAGGGCATCTGCTAGCACTATGTACTTTCCAGGTGTATATATCAGTTCAAAGTCATATCTCTGAAGCTTCATCATTAGCCGTTGGATTCTCTGTGACATTTCACTCAAATTTTTCTTGATGATGGCTATTAGTGGCTTGTGATCTGTCTCCGCCACAAACTTTGGAAGTCCATACACATAACTGTGAAACTTCTCCACCCCATACACCAGTCCAAGGCACTCCTTCTCGATCTGGGCATAACGACACTCAGCTTGCGTCATTGTTCTTGATGCATACGCAACTGGCCTCCAGTGTTTTCCTTCTTCCTGGAGCAGCACGGCTCCCAGGCCATCCTTAGATGCGTCAGTTGATATCTTTGTCCTCCTAGATGGTTCAAAGAAAGTCAGCACAGGCTCTGTTGTCAAGAGTGTCTTCAGACGTCCCCACTCTTGTTCATGGTTGTTTGTCCACTTGAACTCACACTTGTCATGTAACAGTTCTCTTGTGTACACTGTCTTTGACGACAGGTTTGGTATGAACTTGCCGATAAAGTTAATCATTCCCATCACTCTTAACACTGCCTTTTTGTCTGTAGGTCTTGGCATATTGAGTATTGCTTGAATTTTACTTTTGTCCGGTTGTACGCCACCTTCTGACAGTTTATCTCCTAGAAATGTGACTTCCTTTACTCCAAATTGACATTTTTGTTTATTCAGCCTCAGTCCATATTTCTGCACTCGCTGCAAAACTTCCATGAGCCTTTCATTGTGCTGTTCAATTGTGGATCCCCACAATATGACATCATCCACATAGACACCAACTCCTTGTATTCCTTCAATTATGTGCTCCATGGCTTTGTGAAACACTTCAGGTGCTGAAGAAATCCCAAAGGGCATTCTCAAGAAGGAGTATCTGCCAAAGGGTGTGTTGAATGTGCAGTAGTGTGTGCTATCTTCATGTAGTTTTACCTGCCAAAAGCCCTGAGATGCATCCAGCTTTGTGAAGAACTTTGCACCTCCCATCTCACTGATGATTTCTTCCCAAGTCGGAATCTGATAATGTTCTCTCTGAATGTTTGCGTTTAGGTCTTTTGGATCCATACACACACGTAATTCTCCGTTTGCTTTTCTTACACAAACCATGGAGTTCACCCATTCTGTCGGCTGTTCCACTTTCTTTATAACTCCCATGGCTGTCATCCTTTCCAGTTCCTGTTTCAACTTATCTCTTAGCGGGGCTGGTACCCGTCTCGGAGCATGGACCACTGGCTTTGCATCCTCTTTGAGCTGTATCTTATAGGTGAATGGAAGCGCTCCAAACCCTTCAAAAATGTCCGGAAACTGTTTTACTATATTATCAACGCTGTTCTGTGTATTGCCATATTTTATGTTGTCTACTCTTTTAACTAGGCCTAAGTCTTCACATGCCTTGTCTCCCAACACTGAATCATGTCCATCTGGAACGACTACGAACACCAGGTGTTGTTCTTTACTTTTCACTTTTACTTTGATTTTGCATGTTCCTCTTGTTTCTATGCTTTGTCCGTTGTAAGCTTTGAGTTGCACAGTGTTTGGTTTAATATGTGGCTTTCTTTTCATTTTTCTTATATCTCTTTCAGAGATCAGATTGGCCTTGGCTCCTGTGTCTAATTTCAGCATTATTGATGCTCCATTTATTTCTACAGCTGCAGTCCACTTATCCTTCACAAGACTGTTTTCTTCAGCCTGTTCTACCATGCCCACAAAGAATGTGTCACTAAGAGCAGTTTCTTCCACTGTATGGACTCGTTCGCTTCGACTATGTTTTTTTGTCAAGCACTGCTTTGCAAAGTGGTTCTGCCCTCCACATTTAGCACAGGTTTTGCCATAGGCTGGGCACTGCTTTGGTCTGTGTCTTTTGCCACACCTCTTACAATTGAACATTTCTTTTTCATTTTGCTGTTTCCATTTTGATGAGCTTTGTTTATGAGCTCTCTCTGTCACTGCAGCTACTGACGAACTTTCATGTGCAGCAGTCTTTGTATGTTCACTAAATGTTTTAGCATGTTGCTGCGCCACCTCACTGGCATGACATATCCGTACTGCATCAGTTAATGTCAGCTCAGTTTCTCTCAACAATCTCTCCCTCATTTTCTTGTCATTTATTCCAAACACTATTTGGTCCCTGACCATTGAATCATGAAGCAATCCAAAGTTACATGTCCTTGCTTTCAATTTGAGGTCGATTAAGAAACTATCAAATGTCTCTCCTTGAAGTTGCAGACGTGAACGAAAAACATACCTCTCAAATGTCTCGTTCTTTTTTGGTGAGCAGTGTAAATCAAATTTCTCGATCACTTTCTTGAAGCTTCCTTTATCTTCTGCTCGATCAAACACCAGCGTGTTAAATACCTCGATCGATTGCGGTCCCGCGACGGTGAGCAATAAAGCAATCTTTCTTGCATCTGACTGATCATCCAGCCCCACTGCTTGCAAATACAGTGTAAATCATTGCTTAAACGTTCGCCACTCACAGTCAATATTTCCAGTCCAGTTGACAGCGTCAGGCGGTTTTACACTTTCCATAACGACTGACCACTCCTGGTACCATGTAATGTTTGTTGTTCAATTAATGAAACTGTGTCTAACAAAACATCTTTTATTTTACAGAACGGTCCGCACATGTTGCAACTTCACTACATGACTAGGCGTCTCCTTCAGGTAGGACCAACACCTACAGGTAAGTACTTCACTACTGACATCTAGTGATTAGACTAGGTATATGCACATATCATGAAATACTCACTTATCATGACAGAGAGGTCCTGGTCCGAGGCCTGGCTCGCGCCTTCCGCTGCTGAAGCACCCAAGGTCCCTGGTGAGACGGCGCCGGAGTGAACGAGGGCTGGGATGAACGTGTTCTGGGTGCTCGGGCCCTGTGCAGAGAAACACACGGCGTAGAGGAAGCAGGAGTGTTAATATCGCGCTGTAAACTTACCGAGGAGCGGTGAGCGTCAGCACGGGAAGTTTCCAGCGCTGTCTGCCACTCGCGTAGCTCGGCCTGCTTCTCGAGAAGGGTCCGGATCTGTCGCTCCACGTCCTCCAGTTCCAACTGCACCGCATGCAGCTCAAACGTGTCCTCACCTGCACACAAAGGTAGAGAAGCATCCGATACACTCGCCATTAGAATAGATGAAACAATAATATAGTGAGAGAAGAGTACAAATGCTAGTGTGCCACGCCGCTATTGCTAACGGGCTAAAGCTAATAGCGAATGTTCGGGAAGTCGGATAAAACTAGCGATATCACGGTAATCCGAGTGTTTTTTATGTAAAATATTGTTGGGGATGTGTTCCCCCGCCGAAAAAGAAAGAGTGATATGTTATAAGTTTGATTTTAAGAGACAAAAACAAGCAATTAGGAATCAGCTCGACGGAGCTCTAGCTCAAACAACGCGGCAGCAACAAACAATATCCCTCCTCGTCTCCTCGCTCCTCCGTCCTCCATCCTATGACCCGGAAAACAATCGAGCTCAGCCATCTTGAAGGACATCTCAATTCTCTAATTGCACCGTGAGGAGGTGAGGAACGAGGAGAGAGGAGGCTTCCTGAGGAGTCATGAGCAAGGATACACAGGTGCATCCTTTGCGGAAGTCTTTTCTCATCGAGAAATGTGACGCACGCATAAATTCTCCTGCCCATTTATATCTGTCACAATAATTTAAATTTAAATAAACTTTATACCTCATATATTTCAACTGGGCATCTTGCTTTAGTAATATTTATTATCATTTTTTTAAATAACCAAACTTTAATAACCTATGGATAGATCCCTGGAGTGCAGCTGGTGACGCTTTGAAGTGACGCTAAAGGGAGCGAGGATATATCATTTCACTTGATTCAATTCCTACGTCCTCGCATCTTTTCCTTGCGTCCTTCCCTCGCATCCTGAAGGGGTGGAGCTACGACGCGAGGAAAGGAAGCAAGGAAAGGAAACGAGGATGCACAAATAAGAATTGAGAAGCACCCACAGACATTGTGATCGAGGGAGAGAAAGTTTTGAATCAACTCACTTCAGTCACATCAGCTTGTGCCCTGCTTTTGGGTATGATATACATCAACCTATAATGGTTTATATTAAATAGTCATAAATTTGAATTCAGCGTGTTTTAACATAAACCTTTTTTTTTTTTAATCATATTTCAAGTTTCACTTAATTTTGTAGTACACTTTAACAGTCACATTTCCAAATATATATGACCCACCTTCTGTCATACACGACATTGTGTAGTTCTAACTTCCTGCTGGTTTTTGTTTTCTTTAGATCAGAGGTCACTAATAGGCGGACCACGGTCCGGATCCGGACCCAGCCGCCGTTCTATCCGGACCCGGACCAATAACCCATAAATTATTGACTTTTGTCGGAGCGTTTCTATTTTAACCCGCGCAGCTTTTCTAGCATCTATGGTACTGGTTTAGCGCGGCCCAGGAAACTCACAGACCAATAGCATGCGTTGTAAATCATGTCATGTGATACTACTCGAGTCAGACAGCGAGAGAGACACACACACACACACACACACACACACAGGGAGAGACGACGAGACGAGACAAATGAGAGACAACGTTTCACATGGCGTGCTCTAAAAAGAGAAAAGTGGACAGCGAAAACAGAGCTTTTAATCAAGAATGGACGGATTCTTACATGTTCATTCTTCCCACGGGCAGTTCAAAACCGGTATGTCTCATATGTTCAGAGACTGTCGCGATTATTAAAAGCGGCAATGTGAAACGCCACTATGAGACAAAGCACAAATCTTTTGATCAAACATACCCACTTAAATCCGCACTGAGGGCACAGAAAATAAACGATCTAAAAGCCCAATATGATCGATCCAGCAGAATCCTAACACATTCATTCACTGCCCAACAACGTGCTAACGAATGTTCCCTTAAAGTTGCTTGGATTTTGGGCAAACATAAAAAACCATTTACTGATGGAGGGGTTGTCAAGGAGTGCATGAGTGCGGTAGCTGAAACCTTATTTGAGGGGAAACAAAAAGACGACATGTGTGTAAAAATCAAGCAAATACCTATGTCAGCATCATCAGCAACAAAGAAAACAGAAATATTAACCCATGACGTGCTAGCTCAGCTGGATGAAGCGATTCACAAGGCACCATGCATAGGGTTAGCTGTAGATGAGTCCACTGATGTGTCTGACAATGCTCAGCTGTTAGTTTTTGTGAGGTTCTTCAACAAGGACAAGGAAGAGTTCTGTGAAGACCTGTTAGGTGTCACACCCCTTCAGACCAGTACTAGAGGAGAGGACATCTACCTGGCCATAAAGGAGATGTTAAAGAAGAGGGCAATAGAGCTGAAGCAAGTGGTTTCAATAACCACAGATGGAGCCCCTGCCATGGTAGGGAGAGAAAGAGGAGCTGTGGCAAGAATGAAAGATGACAATCCTCAACTCATCTCTTACCATTGCATAATTCACCAGTCAGTCCTGTGCTCAACCCTGTCAGACGAGTATGCTGAGGTGATGAACACAATGATGAGAATGATAAACTTTCTCAGAGCTTCCTCTTCCCATCAGCATCGCATGCTCAGAGAATTTCTCAGAGAAGTTGATGCAAATGCTGATGACCTTCTGCTACACAACAATGTAAGATGGCTCAGCAAAGGTAGGGTGTTGGAGCGCTTTTGGTCCATCCGAGGGGAAATCGCAGCTTTCTTGGCACAGCTGAAAAACCAGAAGGCAACAACATTTTCTATCTTTTTGGAGGATGACAAGAAGATGGATATTGTGGCTTTTTTGGTTGACATCACTTCACACCTGAATGAACTGAATTTAAAGCTACAGGGCAAGGACAATTCAGTTTGTGATCTGATGACAGCTGTCCGCTCCTTTCAGAGGAAACTTGTGTTGTTTAGGGAAGACCTGCTGGCAGACTGTGCACACTTTCCAACTGTGAAGGAACAGGTTCAGGGTGAGAGAGATGTGTCTTCTTTTGTTGACTTTCTTGACAAGCTGATTGTAAACTTCAGCATGCGTTTTGACAGCTTCAGCCTTGGACAGCAGCTCACCCTCTTCATTCAGAACCCATTCCTCATCACAGATGTCAGGGAGTTCTCAAAGGAAGTCACACTGCTCTTCAAGTGGGAAAATGCTGGGCCTCTCCAGATGCAACTGATCGATCTACAAGCAGATGTGGCCTTGAAAGAGAATTTTGGAAAAACTGATCCTACCACTTTCTGGCTTCAAATGGTCCCAGAGACCGCTTTCCCAGGTCTGAGGAAAGTAGCCTTGTACATCTTAACCATGTTTGGCTCCACATACAACTGTGAGGCAGCTTTCTCCACAATGAACATTATTAAAAGCAAATATCGATCCAGGCTCACCAATGAGCACCTACACATGTGTTTGAGAATGGCCCTGACGCCATTCCAGCCCAGATTTAAAATCCTGGCAGGACAACCAAGGGCTCACTTTTCTCACTAAGCAAGAGAAAGTGTGGAAGTGGGATATAGAAGGGAAAGAAAGAGAAATGGAGGTGTTAAAGCTGTTCAATTGTTAACGTGTTGAGATTGTTTATTTTAAAATGTGTTTAAACTTAAGATGTGAAAGGAAGTTAACTAAAAAGTAAAAGGGAAACTCAAGCTATACTTTTTATTTCCTTTTTCTAAAATTAAGCACTTTATTTTGAGATGCACATTTTTCAAAAGCTCTCTGTTGTGTTTTATTTATTTTTAATTTATTTTTAAATGCAGCCTTTATTTTATTTAAATTGATCATTTATTATTAGAGTACTTATTATTTCCCTACAGCTCAATATATAAAATGACAATAAATATTGTTAAAATATTATTCAATTTGTACTTTCATTTTATTTGACAGTCGTCTCTTGACTAGGCTACTTACATATTTTCATACAACTACTAGGCTGTGGCACTGAATGATAACACAAGTTAATCATTGTGATGTTGCGGACCTTTGGTTGCTGATTTTTTTTCTAACTGGACCTCTTAGAATTTTAATTCAATACCCCTGCTTTAGATGCTTTACATCAAGTGAGGGCTGAAAAAAGGAGGCCTCAAAGTTTGTATTTTCTGTTTCTGCAAAACTGGCTCCGTTATGCTCCTGATCAGCTTTCGGGCATTGCTCGTGGTGGAAATCCCTGAGTTCGTCAGAGTATCAATTTAATGAATAAGGACATACTTTTTGCATCAGAAGAGCTTCAATCCTTAAAGCTTCAAGTCCTGAACAGTGAACTGTGGTAGTGTTTCAGTCTGTAGTACTGTGTTTCTGTCTTTGTTGGTGAGTTTCCATTTGTATTTACTTAAATGCAATCTGCATCTGTAAATTTTATGTTTTCACAGTTTTCCAGGCTCTTTTTCCAATGACTAAAATGCATGTTTGACCTGTTTTAACTGAAAGTAACTTGCACTGACATCTTACAATTTGTCTGTGCTATTGTTTTGTCTCAAGATGAATGCCAATAATGTTTTTTTTTTTTTTTTTTTATTTTATTACTGCTTAACCCCTTTCACAGACAAGGCTTAAATCTAGTCCCAGACTAAAATGCATATCTGAGCAGTTTTAACTGAAAACATATCTTAAAATATGTCACTGCCATTGTTTTGTCTCAAGATAAACAATTTTCTAAGGCATGTCTATAAAATCTACTTAAATAATTGAACTAAGGTCTGATCCTGGCTTGGCCTAAGCTCTGTCTGTGAAACCATGTCTATTTGTTTTAGTCACCATGAAATGCCATTTTTACAGCCATTTGTTTTTCCTGAATGTGATGTTAATTCAAACAGTGTGTGGTTATAAATGAATACATTTGTATGTTAACTGAAGGAAGTTGTGAATATTTCATTAAAACCATATTTACTGCTGCCCTTACATTGTCTCTGATTGAAATTAGAATCTTGCTGTACATAAAGCAAGATTGATTTGATATTGTTTCCATGTTAATTCAATGTTAAGGTGATTTAATTAAGGTTGAAAAAACATTGATTTTACAACCATGTTGATCTATTTTTCATCAATGAAATAACATTATTTCAGGGTGCAAACCTGATGAAAAATCTAATTAAAATTCAATGTTGATCAACATTGATTCAATGTTATTTTGGTTAAGGCATTAACATTGATTCAACGTTGATTCAAGGTTGGTCTGCTATCTGGGAGCACACTCCACCCGCGTACGAAAATGAGAGGTGGTGTCAAGAGAAATGGAGTGTTCTCTTCCAAACAATTTGATAAAGATTTTAAAAGATATAATAAAAAGAAGAAAATTGCTGAACTTGGAGAATCTCTGGGGTCTATGAAGTTTTCATAGATGAGACATACAAAAACACATGCTGTGGGCTTGAGTGCATTGTATACCACATCCTGTGAAGATGACAAATGTTGCATTATGTGTGTAGGTGAGCATGGGTTCTGGGGGATAGAAGCATTGTTGTGTGTAACTGATAATAATGAAGACAGTTAGGAAATAAATGTCTAGTAAGATAGAAATCTGATAAAAATGTATAATAAAGAAATGTGTGTATTGCTTAAGCCATTGCTGGGAATACAAAATGTATTGACACAAGTAAAAAAGGTGATAGACAAGTAACCTAGCAATCGACGCAAACCACATGTGCGTAAATGAAAAGATAAAGTGTGTCAAAAGAGAATATAAATACAGAGGCCTTTATAGCTCTCAGAGGAATAGAAGGCATAGTAGTAGTAGTTGTGTGGTTTTGCTGAAGAAAGAAAGAGCATACAAGCAAGCAGCAAGCGGAAGTCAACGCCAGACCACAGCCCTCAGAGGATCAAAGAAGACACCTGATTTTCTTAGAGAAGAACATATACTGAATAGAGAAGAGGGTAAGCTTTAAAAATGTAATTATTTATCTGGCCCATGGAACTTCCAGCTTAGCTGGCATAGAGTGGTGTATTTAGCTTTTGCCTTTGCAAGAAATAATAAAATGAGAATGAGGACTGGCCTCAAACTCTGATAGTATTGTCTCAGTCTGTTTATTGTTGTAGAGTGAGAATCCATTTGGGGTATCAGAAGTTGACTGTCTGAAAAAGATAGATTTTTATAAAGATATCCCGATGGACTTTACAAAGTCAGTCAAGGTTGCCAACCAGTCGCAACAGAGTGGGCCGTGGGAGTGCATTGTCCTCTGAGGGCGAAGAGCCAGCTGTGGTGCACTGAACGGGAGGCTAACCCACCCCACCCAGGTAGGCTTGGTTGATATCTGAACTGTAGGCCTAGGAGGTACGGTAGTGATCAGAAGTAGACCCTGAGATAATATAATCTAAGAAGAAAATATTATACGCCTTCCTGACTCCTCCTGAATCTATAAAGGTAAACCTTTTACAGGAGTTGAGTAATATGAATAGAGGAAGTGGCTCGTGACCAAGATAGTGTTACGTGGTCGCGGCAGAAACCACCCAAGGGGGTGACGGGGCACAGTGGTGAGACGGAGGAGAGCACACCCGCGTACGAAAATGAGAGGTGGTGAATCATTCAAGCTCCAAGAGGATGTGTGTACTGTAAGTGTTTTTGTGTTGTTTCTAGTTTGATTTTAGTGCTATGTAGTTGCTAGGAAGTTTGTTTACTGAGTCACGTGGCAAATCGCGTTTGTTCTCGTTTCGCTCCGGGTCAGTAAGGCGTGGCCAAAGCCAGCTTTAGTATTAAACAGTTGTAATTTAGCATTCATTAGAGAGAATCATTAGGCTTGTTTGAGATGCGCCTAGCCTCGCCTGCAGTTCAGCCGAGAGTAGGCGGCTGCAGGGAGGGGAGGAGTGAAAAAAGTGCACGACAGACGAACAGTTGTCTGTTCTCGTAGTGTCCAAAAAGCTTTCAAGTTGCCAGACATGATTAATATATTGCTGTCCATTTAATAGGAATAGACGATTTTAAAATATCTATAAAGACTTATTTACTATTGTGGTATGAATAATAAAACATTTAAAAAGCAAGCAAAAAGTATTCATGTCATCTTTATTTATATAGTACTTTGTACAATACAGATTAAGATTATTTTTCTTACCCCAAAATGGCAGATAATATAGCTTTTTTTTTTTTTTTTTTAGCAAAAACTCACTTAATTTTGACCCCTCCCCAGAATAATAAGACATAATATCTCGTGTCATTTTACATATTTAGTAAATGCATCTTGATTTAAGAATTTATAGATATTTGGACTGGAAACAAAACAAAAATAGTGAGTAAGAAAAACATTTTTTTCTCCCCAGTGTGGACAGTGTCTTGGATTGGATCTTGAATGAGTTTATGAGGCTAATTGCAAATTCTAAACTGTTAGGCATTGCAAATAAGAGATAAAAGCTGTGCCCACTAGAGGGAGCCACAGGATAAGAAATCTTTCAAGCCTGATGTTTTTCTGTTGATCATTTCCATCACTTTGAATGGAAACCAATGCATTTATCTTATTTGTATCATGTATTGATAGTGTTGTTTTGTGTAATTATGGTACATAGAATCTGTGAAATGCTTATAGATTATCAAATGTTAGACTTTTGTAGATCTCAATAAAGTCAAGGATTTTTTTTATCATATTACTGTCCATTTAAAAGGAATAGACAATTTTATCTTTATATAGATAGTACAGTTTCAATAAAGAGACTTATTTACTATTGTGGTATGAATAATAAAACCAACATTTAAACTGCAAGCATAAGTTAGTCTAATCAAGTCACCTGTGCTTTATACAATACAGATTGTTTCAAAACAGCTTTACAGTGATAAGGTTCCCGAGATATAAGCACCCAAATGGATCGAATGACCTGATTTCCTATATGATTCTGTGCTACCGACAAACCTCCAGATCGCAGACGAATCTGACCGTGGCCCGGGATGGTGAGCCTTCCCCGGCTTGCCCCAGAGCCTCGGAGGGGGTGGAAGTTTGATTCCATCTTGGACTTTGTCAAATTTTCGTGTCAGAGCGATGCCCAAGCTTTAAACGGCCACCTAGGCGCTAGATGCATTGACTAGAAAATCATCAAAATTAAGTGAGTTTTTTCTTAAAGCAGAACTGTCTGCCAATGGGGTAAAAAAAAAAAGAAAAAAAGAAAAAATCTTGCTTCCGTTTGAATTAAGATTATTTTTCTTACCCCAAGTGGCAGATCATTTTACTTGTTTCAAGCAAAAACTCACTTAATTTTGATTTTCCCATCACAGAAAACAAGTAACATCTTGTGCCATTTTACTTATCTAGTAAATGCATCTTTATTTAAGAATTTATAGATATTCGGACTGGAAACTAGACAAAAATAGAAAAAAAAAATTGGATCTTGAATGAATTTATGATGCTAACTGCAAATTCTAAACTGTTAGGCATTGCAAATAAGAGATATAAGCTGTGCCCACTAGAGGGAGCCACAGGGTAAGAAATCTTTCAAGCCTGATGTTTTTCTGTTGATCAAATGGAAATAGATGCATTGATCTAGCTAGTTTTTATGTAGTGACATTATTGTTTTATGTAATTAGTGTACATAAATGTTTAACTTTTGTTGACCCCAATAAAACATTCTGTTTTTCAAGTTCTTTTAGTTTGAAGTTGCCAGACATGATTAATATATTGCTGTCCATTTAATAGGAATATACGATTTTAAAATGTCTATAAAGACTTATTTACTATTGTGGTATGAATAATAAAACATTTAAACTGCAAGCAAAAGGTATTCATGTCATCTTTATTTATATAGTGCTTTGTACAATACAGATTAAGATAAGTTTTTTTTACCCCAAAATGGCAGCTTTTTTTTTTTTTTTTTAGCAAAAACCCATATGGAAAAGTTTTGTTAAAAACATCTGTGATTCTTATATGTTCCAAAAGAATATTATAAGGGACATATATGCTGCAAAAAACGCATATACAAATTGCATAATATTTATGTATTTTTAATTCTATATGTCATATATGTCCCACATATAACTAAAGTCTTATAGATTTTCATGATGTAAAAACAGGAAAATAATGCAAATTTAATAGGCCTATGAATGTCCACCATATCTCTTAAGATGTGTATAAAACATAGTGCATCAGTATAAGGCTGTACTTCACTCATGCCCTCGCTCTTATCTTGTCCTAAGTGGAGCTTTACGCCTGTCAATCACAGTCATATAAAGTAGAATCATAGACTTTCAAAAGATGAAACACATATAAACTACACACAAGCACATATATTAATTACAAAATTAACATTTTAATTACAAAACTAATTCATTAGGTTAACGTTTTAACATGGGATGACACTTGGTGACTTTAGTTGCATTAGCTCTGTGAACACAAAAATCATGGACATGATTCAGATACGTTAAAGGGTCGTGAGAAAAAGTCACACTTGGCTCCTTTGCGGTTAAAAATGGCCGCCATAGGAAATTAAAAGGAAATACGAAAACTCTGAGAATCTTTTGGTAGTACAAACTACAAATCAACCACTGTGCAGAAAAAAAAGTGCACAGCAATGAAGAGGTCACGCTCTAAAATATCAAGAGTGCAAAACAGACACATCCACCCCACACTAGTGTGACTATAAAACTGAGCAAGTTTTTGCAAATGTTAAATATCAAGAAAATCAAGAATTCAACCACTATGCAGGAAAAAACAGCAAGATAGAAGTTTACACACGCACACAAACGAACTGGTATGGCTGTAACAATTATGGTAACACTGAGCCTAAAGACTCAAAAAAGAGGTTGAAATCAGATCTGCTTCTGCCTGGCCCAGATTGATTGTTGTAAACCGGGTAACCTATGCTACCAGTAAAGAGAAAAAAGTTAAGAAAAAGAAAGAAAATTATAGAAGGAAAAGAGATTCATCCAATCACTGATCGTGCTGCAGTGAGAGACACTCCTAAGAGCCAATAGTAGCGGCGCATTCATAAGTCCCGCCCACTGGTTGCGCCGGCGCTGCTTTCAGCGTGAGCAAATGAGAGAGAGAGTCAGAGCAGACAGTTTCTCCAGAAAATCAACTGATCTCACTGGAGATGTGATTGAGTGCACTGAAAGCGGAGCTTTTGAAGTCGATGCGTCAGCCTGAAGTGACGGAGAGAGAGAGACGGAGCGGATCCCAGAGTGCATCAGCACTGTGAGTAATCTTCCTTGTGTGAATAAAGATATGATTCTACTGTGCTTTAGTGAGTGAAATTCCAGATATTAATCCGAATATAATGTAAATAACATGTCGAAGTTTCTACAATGATTGATTCTGAGCCGTTTTTTTGAGTAGGCCGCGTGCACACAGCGCGAGCTGAACTGATTAGCACATGGGCTAAAGCTAACACGAGTAAACATGATAATTGTGTCATGAAATGAGATAAAGAGTGATATATGAGTGTCAGTGTGATTAATAACTGCATGTTAATGTTTAATTTGATTGTGTCAATTTGAGATATTCATATGATTTATGGAAATGTCTGAATCAAAAGTTAATTGTCGTGTTTTGCAAGGCCTATCTTTCTATATGTGAACGTGATAATTATAGTTTATTCTGGTCAATAAATCTAAATATATCTTTCACTTTACAACAGGGGGTCAAATATTGTTACACACTTTTAGCAATTTATAAATAAAACCAGCACTAATTAAACGTAGTTACTAGCTTTTTATTGTTCAGTTTATTTAAAGCTGCAGTCCGCAACTTTTTTTGTGTTAAAGATTTACAAAAATTATATAATGAGAATATACAACATGAATCCATTTTCCAAACCGTGTTTTTGTCTTGCCCTGAATCATTATGGTTAGGGGTGCAACGGATCAAAAAACTCACGGTTCGGATCGTTTCTCGGATCAGAGTCACGGATCGGATCATTTTTCGGATCAGCAAAAAAAAGACAAGACAAATAAACATAAGTTTTGTCTTTTTGTTTATTAACACTTTTAAATTATTAAATTAAAATATATAAAATCAACTTAAAGTGCACAAGGCATAATATCTTCTTTTTAACATAATTAATGAAAAACAACTTAAAGTGCAACATAAAAAGGCATATCTCCTTCCTTTAAACATGGATAGTGAAATAAAGCCTATGTCCACATCATCAAAGAAGAATAAAAGAAAGAAAGCAATGCATACCTGAGCTTATAATTTCAAATTCTTTTTCAAAAAGACAAGGATGTCTACATTGTCTGGGGAGAGTGTGGACCTCTTTGCAGTCACTATGTCCCCTGCTGTTGAGAACACTCTCTCGGAAGGAACTGAAGAGCCTGGAACAGCGAGATAGCATCTTGCCATCTTGGCAATATGAGGGTATTTACACTCATTGCTTTTCCACCATGTCAGTGGATCACCATCCACTGTAATGCCGCTTGCTGCCTGGTAGGATGCCACCTCCTCTTTGATGATGTCAGCAGGAGTCTTGCTGTCCATGTCTTTGCTGGCAAAGGTCTCTCCAAAAAGCTCTGCAATCGCCGACTTCTTTTGTGGAGGAGATGTGTCCAAGTTTGCTCCTGTTGGCTCTGCAGCTTGACCCTGCAGAAAAAAATTAGTTGATTAATTAAACCTATTATTTATTTTCATGTTTCATAGACATGAAAATGTGGCAATAACATTTAATAAAAGCCATACTGAAAATAAAAAATTTATTTAGATTTAAATTTATCATTTTTAAAGAATATTATTTTTCTTTACCTCATCACAGTCTTCAGTGCCCAGACTGCTCACAATCTCAGTGGTGAGGTCACTGTATGTCCTCTGGCGTAGGGCAGGGTCCATGTGAGACAGGGACTTGAACCTTGGATCCAGGGCAGTAGATCTGTGAAGGTAGTCCTGTAGAGTAGGGGGTGAAGTGTATCTGGGCTTCAGGTCCTCTCTAATGGCAGTCTTGACATCTCGAGTGATGGTGCTGTCTTCCACACTTGGAGCCATGGATTGTAGAATCCTTGTTTTCAGCGGCAGGATCATTGACACGGATGGTGAAGTTTCAGTGCTCAGCAGAGATGTAACAGTTTTGAGGGGTTTAAGCACCTGGAGGACCTCCTCTGCCACTCTCACATCATCATCAGACAGGGTGATGATGTCTTTGACATTTTTCTTCAGGGTCTTGTCGGTCAATGCAGAGTATATAGCTGCCTGCTGCTCCAGATAACGCTCCAACATATCATAAGTGGAGTTCCACCTTGTTGGGACATCATGTATGAGCTTATGAGTAGGCAGCTTTAGCATTTCTTGCTTTGTCTTAAGCACATGAGCAGCTGTTGTGCTTCGGTGGAAGTAGGAAACCACCTTCCTGATCCTCCCAAGGAGGCGGTCCATCCTATTGACTGAGATTCCCTTCTGTGATGCCAAATTCACTGCATGTGCAAAGCACCCTATCTGTGGGCCCAGTCCTGCCTCATTCACTGCATTTATTTGATTTTTGGCATTATCAGTTGTGACTGGGATATTAGTACTGGGCCTCTTTATCTTCCATTCCTCCACTGCTTGTGTCAGTACCTGCGCAAGATGAGTGCCTGTGTGACTCTCGTAGAGCGGGCGTGTCTGCAGCACCGGACTTCTCATCTCCCAGTCTGCTGTGATGAAGTGAGCGGTTATCGTCACATAGCTCTCCGTTCCCCTGGACGTCCACCCGTCTGTCGTGAGCGCAACAGAGGATGCTCGGGATAGTTCATCCACAACTTTTTTCTTCTCCTGCTCATAAAGATCTGGCACAATCTTTTCGCTGAAGTGGGTGCGCGACGGGATGTTGTAACGTGGCTCAAGCACTTTCAGCATGTGTTTAAAGCCCTCGTTTTGCACAACCGAATATGGCCTCATGTCTGCACCTATAAACACACCGATAGCGTTTGTGATGGCTTTAGCCCGGTCTGATTGTGCAACAAGGGGCTGCTTAAATGCCGCGGTGATAAGCGGTTGTTGAGCAGCCTTCGTTTTCACTCCTGTCAGTGAAACACCGGTGTGATGTCGCTTCAAATGCGTGGCCATGCTTGATGTGTTTCCACTGTCATACGGCTTTCTTGTGCCACAGTGCCTACACACCGTCACGGTTTTATCCACTAACCTCTTTCCTTCATCATTATATTTGACAGGGAAGCCAAAATGCTCCCATACAGGGGATTTAAATGACGCGGGGCATTCAAGCTCCTCCGTTCCTCCGCTCGCCATGACCACGCTGTCGCTGTGTGTGGACTGAATATGCGCACAACTTTTTTTTTTTCATAAATCAATCCGCGGATCACGTGTGTGCCGAACCGAAGATATTGATCCGAACGGATCACGGATCAATGATGATCCGTTGCACCACTAATTATGGTACACTTATAATAAGTGTTTATATTCGGACTATTTCAGACCGGACTGGTGACTCGCCATAGACATACATGGGGAAAAGTAGCTCCGGCTAGAATGTTCCTCCGCAAGATGCGTGCAGTTCTGTTTATTAACCGCTAGAGGGCCAAAAATCGCGGACAGCAGCTTTAATTGGTGAAGTACTTTACTACTCAAAAATAGGGGCTTTCAGCAGGCCAGGCTAGGCTAATAGCCTCGGACTTGCAGCACCGAACCCAAAATCACGCTGCATTTCCACCGTCGGGTCAGAAGCTCCGCAGCACTTCACTAAAACCCGCCCGTAACACGCCTCTCTGGAACAACGTCACACAAACCCGTCATTTCCCAACAAATGGAGGTTTTACCAAACAAATTAGTCATAATTAATTAATGTGTCGAGAATAAACATCAGTCACAGAAATAAAGTGGTATTTACTGTTATTTCACAAAAGAGGACAAATGTACTTATTCAGTCGCGTCTGTTTTTGTTTATTTGTAGTCGACAGTATGTTTACATCACATTTACAGAATAATAGAAAAAAGAATAATAATTTCTACAAATTTTCCACCAAACATACGACCTGAGGAGCTTTAGCACTCTCTCCAGTGACAGAGAAAAGAATCCCGAAAACATATGGAGTTGCTTTATTTTATGAAATGTGCGGAGCTAAATATGGATATCAGTCCGCTGAGAGACGAGACGTGCTGACAGATAAAATAAATACATGATTGTGATGGCCTACGTATATTTGTCTGATTTCTTCAAGCCGTCGTATTTACCATGTTTACTATGGTAATAGCGCACATAGTCTTGGTGATCAGAATCCACATCGGATCACAAACAGAAGTTATTTCAAACACTTGCTGCTGTCTGAAAGTGAGTTTTGAGCTAAAATGATTTTAAAAGTCTTTAATGCTGGTGTTAGCTGGTAACCTACATGTAATCATCGGCGCCTCCGTCTCCACACACAGATAAACTCCGCCTTTGTTCGTAACCACTCCCTCAAGCCCGAGCTGGCCCGCTTTGGACCAAGGTATTCGGCGGGCCGAAAAACCCAGGCCGTTGGCCCCGAGGAAGCCCCGATGAGGCACTATCAAGCCCCGGAAGTGACAGTGGAAACGCACTAGCACGCCCGCTTTAGGCCCGACAGTGGAAACGTGGCGATTAATTACTAGTGTGTATGTGCATAACATGCATAATTGTGGACCCTTAAAATAACATATTAACACATCTCGTTTGAGATCTGCCTCTCTCCCCTTAAAAGGTACAGTCATTAATGTTCATCTGTTTACATTTATTGAGATAAGAAGACAGATATCTAAGAAAATGAATGCGTATCTTTCCATCTCTTGTTTCTTGTTCCTTGACAGACCCAAAGGAAAAGGAAGGACAGTGATTCCCAAACCACAGAGAAATGAATGACTGTTGATGAGTATCAAGACACAACCTTGACAGAGACTCAGAAGAGGCTGAAAAAATGGAGAACGAAAAATTGAGAAATGATGACAAAAAAGTAAGAAAGTTGGTAAATAGGTGTAAGAGAGTGCTTTATCATATTTTATTTAGCTATATTTTGTCGCTAGAGCTACCAAATCTGATAAATGAAGTGAAGATGGCCCTGAAGTCTCAGTGTTCGTCAGCATCAGTCACATGACTTGGAAAATGGGACAGGGTTTGCCACAGAGTAATTACAGAGCCCTTCCAACAGAACAGGTAGTGTACTAGTTAGGGCTTGTTTGAAGCAATAATAATTTTTTACTTGGTCTGCTTGATTTCAAATGGTAAATTGAATTTAAAAAAAACAAGTTAACAGTAAAAAAATAAGAAAAAATGAACAAATGACTAACAGCACAAATAAATACAATAGAATAAAGATAGAAATTAAATAAACTGCTTTCTTTTTTTCAAGTAGTGATCAGGTAAGAAACTGAATATATCAGACAAAGGTAATAGCCTACTCTCTCAGGCGATCTCTCTCTCTCTCTCTCTCTCTCTCTCTCAATGAAGCGACTCTGTGTTCCTTCGTTGCTAGTTCTGAAGTGACGTTTTAGAATTAGTAACGGAGGTTTGGTCCAACTGTCAACTTGAGATTTGAATCCATGGCGGAAGGAAGTAATGCTGCACAAAAGAGGGTTTTAAAGACGCTCCGTTGTTATTTCTTATTTATTTACACACTCGTGCCATCGAACTGTTGTATAAACGCAATATCACACTCGTAGCTGTGCGATATGGCTGTATATCAGCACTCTGTGATTACCTGCGGCCTCGTGCCTACGGATGAATCACAGTCGGCCTGCGGCCTCGTTCCTACGGATGAATCATAGCCGTGCTGATATACAGCCATATTGCACGGCTACGAGTGTGATATTGCTTGTGTATATGAATGAATGAGCTACTTGAGTAGATTTTCATTGGATACTTTTTTACTCTTACTCAAGTAACTATTAAGATTATTACTTTAACTCTTACTTTGAGTAAATATTAATAAGTACTTGTATTTTACTTGAGTAGGAATGTTTGCATTAGATGGTTTGTTATAGTTATAATCTTTGTGTAATTATTGAGTGATTTGGAGGATTGTGTGTTTTGAGTGGTCACAACACTGTTAGATTTGCACTGTGACGGGTGTTTTATTTGTGTTGATTTCATATTGTTTGTTAAAGACTGATGAAAGTGCTTTATGTTCTTGTTTTTCTGTTTGATAGATCTTCCTTTGTGGAGTTCTGTATGGACTTTTGATGTCTAGGCCCTGCTGTTTTGCTTATGATTTATTTATTTGTGTCACATACGTTTTAAGCTGATTGTTATATATTGATGTTTGTTTTGAGATTATTTATTTTTGTTAATTGAACTCTGTTTGTACCAACCACTAAGGCTCTATATGTGTGCATAAGAGGAGTTTTTAACCCATCTTTCCATCTTTCAGGAGCCAGTCTGTGTGGGAGTGCTTTCTTCTGCGGTCATCTGGGTCTTTCCTCCACTGCATGAGGCGTGAGGTTCAGCACTGCATGGGTATTGAGAGTGGAGTTATTTGCAGTATTCACTACACCTTTTTTTAAATGTGTTGGTTTGTGTACATCTGTGCAGTTTGTGTGTGTGTGCTCTTGAGGCTGTGGGTCTTTGTCCTAGTTTCTTCTTCTCTCTTCTTCCCGCAGGCGATGTTGAACCTGTGAAGCTGGCCCGCCACCCAACACAAAACGTCGGCAAAATAGTCTCAATCGTTTGTGCTGCTTTGGTTTTTAGATATTAAAAGAATATTTATCCATGAGTTTCAAAGATGTCACTTCCGCAATTCCCGCCGCCATCTTTGTGTCGGAGATGGCAACTAGCAGCACTTCATTGATCTGATGATCATCTTTAGCTTCAGCGCGAGCGCTCAGCAACACAAAACATTATCTGTGATTGTGGCTGTCATATTAATAACATTTTAATTGTATATGCTATTGTATTAAAATGTTGTGAATTCTAGTTGCTGTGTTTCGGCATGTTACAGGAAGAACACATCCACAACAGGAGCTATTCTAACTACGTTACTAGTTCAGGTTCATGCGTGCAAATATAAGTGTAATGTTATGTTTATATTGTATAAATATATGAATTGCCCTATATAGGATGTGTTCCGTTGAGTTAAAGGGATAGTTCACACAAAAATGAAAATTTGATGTTTATCTGCTTATGCCCCAGGGCATTCAAGATGTAGGTGACTTTGTTTCTTCAGTAGAACACAAATGATGATTTTTAACTCCAACCGTTGCCGTCTGTCAGTCGTATAATGCGAGTGAATGGTAACACAATTTATAAGAGTAAATAAATATGCATAGACAAATCCAAATGAAACCCTGCGGCTCGTGACGACACATTGATGTCCTAAGACACGAAACGATCGGTTTGTGCGAGAAACCGAACCTTATTTATATTATTTTTTACCTCTAAAACACCACTATGTCCAACTGCATTCAGGATTCGCTTAGTGAGGTCTGATCGCGCTCTGACAACGGCAGTGATGTCTAGCACTCATTGAAGTATACGCGTGAGACATCACTGCCGTTGTCAGAGCACGATCAGACCTCACTAAACGAGTGCAGAACGCAGTTGGACATGGTGTTTTAGTGTTACCATTCACTCGCATTATTTGACTGACAAACGGTTGGAGTTAAAAATCATCATTTGTGTTCTACTGAAGAAACAAAGTCACCTACATCTTGGATGCCCTGGGGGTAAGCAGATAAACATCAAATTTTCATTTTTGGGTGAACTATCCCTTTAACTGACCTTCTGTCAAAGCGCTTCAGTTTACGGGTGTTCATTCAGCGCGCGTAACGTTAGCTCAAACGTCAGTAATGTTATCAAAATGAGATGATTTGAAGAAAAAATCTGTTATTGTTCGTGATCCTTATTATTAATCAAACCATGTGTTAATGAAAATAATTCGAGAACAATATAAGTGCTAGTTATTAAAAAATAATGCATTCATTTTTTTTTTTTAAATATGAAAGTTTTAATATTACAGTAGTAAACATTTTCAATGACTTAATCATTGCTGTTTTGAGCTGCGCACGCTGAAGCTGAAGAGAACCAAAACCCATAAACTGAAGGTTAATTAACTCAACGGAACACATCCTATATAAATGATATTTATACAAAATAAAAATTGTTTATAAAAAATGTTTATAAAAATTACTAGCATTTGCACAAAATCACGCACAGATGAACTTGAGTAACGTAGTCAATAATGCTTCTGTTGTGGATGCATTCTTATAACAATGTTATATTACATGTATATACGATTATAATATCATGTATAAGAAGACCGTCCCAATCATATTAATGTATTGCCTTACTTTTTGAGCGCTCGTGCTGAAGCTATAGATCAGGGGTCTCCAAACTCAGTCCTGGAGGGCCAACTGTCCTGCAGAGTTTAGCTCCAACCCCAAATAAACACATCTGAAACAGCTAATTAAGGTCTTATTAAAGGGTTAGTTCACCCAAAAATGAAAATTCTGTCATTTATTACTCACCTTCATTTCACACCCGTGATGAAATCCGATGGCTCAGTGAGGCCTGCATAGCCAGCAATGACATTTCCTCTCTCAAGATCCATTAATGTACTAAAAACATATTTAAATCAGTTCATGTGAGTACAGTGGTTCAATATTAATATTATAAAGCCACGAGAATATTTTTGGTGCGCCAAAAAAACAAAATAATGTCTTATATAGTGATAGCCGATTTCAAAACACTGCTTCAGGAAGCTTCGGAGCTTTAAGCATGCTAGAAACTTCCAGATAGATGTGTTGAGGCAAGTTTGAGCTAAACTCTGCAGGACAGTGGCCCTTCAGGACCAAGTTTGCAGACCCCTGCTATAGATGATCATCAGCTCTGCGGGTTATTAATGTCAACAAAACACTTCCTTTATGAGATTAATCAGATACTTATACTTCATAAATTTAATATTACGAGTTTTATCTGCACAAAATGACGCGAATGCACAAGTGAAGCTTGAACTAAGGTATGTAATCAATGTTTAACTCCAGCAGACGCGCTCTTCCCACAACAACACACTGAAACAACAGAGAATTCACAAAGTTTTATTACAGTAGTGTTCCCGTTATAATGTTATGTAAATGACAGTCCCAGCAGTTATTAATGTTGGCTGCCAGTGTGGTCCTTTCTGAGTGAAGCCAACAATTCCGCCGATCTAACTCCTTTGGGATCGAATAAAATTGTAGTTCGGGGTTTCTCTGATGACTGTTAAAACAGATAACAGCACCACATATCCCAGACATGTTGAAAACTTGTTGTGAACCTTCTAAGAGTGTTTCGTTGATCTTTGTCTGGTAGTTGTAGCTGCTGTCGCCATAGACTGAAACAGGGCGCGCAGCTGTGACCGGACACAAATATGTGTTTTTCGCCGCCATGAAACCCATGGATAGGTCATTCTGAGGTCACTCAGCCCCCACATGCTCCAAATTCACCGAAAATAGTCTAAATCATTTGTGCTTCGTTTGTGCTGGTTTGTGACAGTAAAAGTTTCGTTTGTGCTGCTTTCGATTTTAAAATATTAGACTTTGAATTATAAGCGGTTGACGTCACACAGTCCTCCACATGCTCCAAATTCACCCCAAATAGTCTCGTTTGTTTGTGCTTTCGTTTGTGCTGGTTTGTGCCTGTGAAATTTTCATTTGTGCTGCTTCGGTTTTTAAAATATTAAAAGAATTGGCTATTCATTCTGAGCTCTCTCAGTCCCCCACATGCTCCAAATTCACCACAAACAGTCGCAATCGTTTGTGCCGATAAAAGCTTCATTTGTGCTGCCTCGGTTTATAAATATTAGACATTGATTGCATTGAATTGAATGACACTGAACGGCATACGAGCATATTATAGTATTAGGCTATATACCAAAGCATATACATTTAACAGAAATAGTAGGAGTCATTTGATTTCAAATTGAGTCTGTTTGCTTTCCTCCTTTTCAGTGACAAGCGCGTGTCAGAAACGGAAAGTTGTGCAGCACCAAATCGAAAAAATCAAATAAAGGCATTCATTTAATTTGATTTTACTTGAAAATAAACAATGACAAATAACTTTATTATAAAAAATAACAAAAAACCTAAAGATGCAACATGTTTCACTCACTATTACAAGCAGTTTTTTATTTATTTATTTTTTTATAAATAATAACAAATTGTGTTTCATTGGAAAAACCAAAAAATATCAGAAAACAATGGAAGGGATTGCCTCCGCGGACAAGAGAAGTGTGTTGTTGTGCTCTGCACGAGATGTACATTGGCAAGAAATATATGAAACAACCAATTAGAAAAATTGTAACTAAAATGCAGAGCAGTAGCCTACATCAGATGAACTGCGTGATGGGACATGCAAGACATGCTGAGTTTCAGGGCGCCACTCATGCGAAACAAATATTAAAGAATAATCACATTTTTTACCCATGAATAAAATTACGGAAAATCTAGCTTGATTTTTCATTTTTCAGTTTCTTGCACACAACGAAAAAACAAAAATCAAATTCTCTTTCTCTTTATTTCTTTTTAAGTTAAAAAAAAATCAACCTGCAGGTACACGGACCCCAATTAAACATCCAGTATTGTTATTTCATTATTTCTTTACAAAACCAAAACGAAAAAACAAATATAGAATTATCATCAACTATGTAATCATGATCAATTATCCTTCATGAAACACACAATATTATATAAACCTTTGAACAACGTTGATTTGTGGTCGGACCGTGTACCTTCACATAATTTGTTTTTTCGTTTTTGTCTTCTAAACGGAAAAACGAAGAAAGCATTCATTTATCACATATTCGACCCTCCTCATGAGCATAAATAAACAAATCTCGAGTCGTTTTTTCATATTTTTATTTTTGTTTTAATCACACTTTGTTCTAATCTGCCAAATGGAAAAACAATAAAACCAAAATGGATAAACGGCTTGAATATTCGATCTCTACATGGGCGGGAATAAAACGGCCCTTTCCGCTGATTGGTCAACCAAAGATCAAGCTGCGCCATCAGTTCTTAACTCCAGAATCAGCTCCGCGAAACAGTAGACTATTATATCCGATACATTTGTACGGATTATTACGATTATTACAGAGTTTATTGAAACTTCATTTAATCTCGTTCTCATCAAACAGCCAGACTAATAATTAGCTCGACACAACCCGTGCCAGGGCAGAGCCTAGACAGAGCTTTCTTCTGTATTCATTCACGTGCCGTGAAATACTAATTTATCGTATTAAATATCGGCATCTGCTCTCACAACTAACCAAACTATTTGGCACACTTATTAGTCTTCTTATTCAGCTGACACTGGACAGCGTGGAGAGAATGCATAAGAGCTGTTGTACTGAAGCGCAGAGCAGAATCGATTCAAGGGTCAAGTCATCTTCATTTATATAGCGCTTCTTACAGATTGTTTCAAAGCAGCTTCACAGTGATAATAGGAAAATTAATAGACAGAGTTTGTTGCCTTTGACTGAAACAAAATAATGTCAAACTATAATTGTATTGACTAAATTTAAGATTTTAAATTAACAAATGGCATGCCTATATTTAATAAGATATAGCTATTTTAAGTATAGTTTATTTTACTAATTAATTTATGATGGTAATAGATGGCAATAAATATAAAAATATATATTCATCTCTGGCTATATTGTTCAGTGTTATTTCATAGTCTACCCTTAAACACGTATAATGAACGGCAAGACGCATTAAAAGTTTCTGTGCTGTTTTCAGTTAAAAGGTGTCATTTAATCTTTTAAGTTAATAATTAATGATTTTTTACAACGAAAGGGATTCAATCAAAAACTTTAGCTTGATAAACTTTATCTTGGAGCTGCTGTAAAGCCAGAACAAACTCTGTCTATTAATTTTCCTATTATCACTGTGAAGCTGCTTTGAAACAATCTGTAAGAAGCGCTATATAAATGAAGATGATTTGATTTGACCCTTGAATCGATTCTGCTCTGCGCTTCAGTACAGTATTCTCTCTGCGCTGTCCAGTGCGGCGCGCAGCCTCCAGGCGGATCTGTGCTCCAGTACTGATGAAAGGCTAATGATGACAGAATTGTGATTTGTGTATTCAGTTATTGAGGTAACACATGTTTCAGCTCAGCGTTGAGAGGATTAGAGATCCGCCATTTTGAGAGAAGCGAAGTGAAATCTTAATGCTGATTTTAAGCTGTTCGTGAGCGTTTTTGTTCCAAATTAATGTGTTATAAGATGTTAATGGATGCTAAGTGGATAATTGATTAATTTGACCACATTACACATTGAAGATGTTGTCTTTGTGTTCTCAGACACTCGTTGTTGTTTTCTCTTTGTGGATCTTTTGAGCAGGTTTATTTTCTCATCTTCTCTCTTCAGGTAAGTCTAGATCCTCCTCATGTTTCCTCGCTCTCAACAAAGTGTTTGAATGTATTGATTCATTGAGTGATTGAGTTTTGCTGTTGATGATGATGACCTCATTTCCTTGAGCATGTCGAGCTTTGAGGACGTTGCACCTTGTTGTCTGATGATATCACAGCAGGTGTATTGGACCCTAGTCAGGAACCATAGTTGTTTTATTGATTTATTTGATATATTTGTGTAATGTTGTTTGTGCATGAACACAAGTCAGTGAGGGATGGAAACAGAGCCAGTGAAAGTGTGTCTCCTCATCTCTCCATCAGAGACACTGTTTACATCAGAGATACTCACACCATGGACACTTCTGTGAAGGTGAAAGAAACTGATCCTGTGATTTCAGCTTCATTCTGCAGCTCAGGCAAGTCATGAACAGTAGGAGGCGTCACACTTCATTCTTTAACCAGGGTTCCCACTCATCCTGGAAAACCTGGAAAATTGATGACAAATTTTCCAGTCCTGGGAAACAAATGGAAAATTAGAGAAAATGTAAAATTGTCCTGGAGAATATTTGTTTTTCTTGGGTTTTTCTTCAGTCAAGAACAAAGAGTTTATCACAAAACAATCACATTAGTTGAATGTTCAGGAGTTTTGACACGTGAGAGTGGTATTTTCAGTGATGATTAGTGATCAACCGATACTGATTTTTAGAACTGATACCGATAATTTGTGTGTTTATGTGCCCGATAATGCAGAACCGATATTAATTTACTGTTATACTTCTGTTTTTGACACAATTACAACACCACTGAACTGAACAGACCATTTTATTTATAACAATCACTCCCTCCTTACATAGAAAACAAAACAATTTTATTTATACACCAATAAATAGAGGGTCTGAAAGTGCAAAAAATAGCAGTTTTTGTTGAAAATTAGTAGTCTTTCGTGTTAATTTTAATCTTCATATCAAAAAAATAATTGAATTTATAAAAAGCATCAGCAGCAACACTAATGCTAACAATAAATGAAGAATGTCTCATTTATTTACTCCATTTGAAAACATTAAAGACAGGAGTCATATCAGCTTTGCAGAAATGTAGTACTTCATTTTAAATTAGTTTTAGTAGATTTTTAAGCTGTTTAATAGGCTAAAGTGTGAAGAATAAATGTTAAATAACTGAATAATATTCTGTGGATTATTGGAATATAACAAACCAAACGTCGTATTTTATTGCATTTCTCAACTGGTATGTTATATCAGAATTATGATGATGTTTTTGTCGATCTAGATTATGAAATATCAAAGCACTGTTTACCTCTGCATTTACACAGAACTAATCTCAAACTGTGATCGCTCGCGGAGAGAAATAATTTCTATAGAGTTGTGTTTACTTGGATGTTTATTAGTGAATTAATCTTAATTATATAAACATTTACTATATAATCGTGTTTTAAACAAGCAAATCTTATTAAAAGTTCCATAGCCGTGCTGGAGCATTTCCTATCAACCCGCTGAGTGAACAAATACAGTCGACCTCACGAGACTAATGATGAACAGATGACAGAGAATTAAATTCAGCACTTTTATTTCCAGCATGTGCTCATTCATGGCTGTGTTATTAATTTGTGCAAAGCTACATCTTTATTTGGACAGGACATGATGGATTATCTTACGTGAGTCTGTGAGCTTGTCTCTAAGAAATAGCTACATAAACTACATACATTAAACTACATACACTGCATGAACTAGCTCATTTCAGGCATTTATGTGACACTAATTTTTGTGCATTAACGGCTGTTATGTTAAATAAAGTTTTCTAATTACAGAAAAGCAGGTAAGTTATCTTCGCCTGTGCACGCCGTTGTCTTGTCTCCCCTCACTGTTGTCCCCTCAATATTAATGCAATACTAAAAATTGCAAAGAATATGTTAACTGCAAAATAATTAAAGGGTTAGTTCACCCAAAAATGAAAATTCTGTCATTAATTACTCGCCCTCATGCCGTTTCACACCCGTAAGACCTTCGTTCATCTTCAGAACACAAATTAAGATATTTTTTTGAAATCTGATGGCTCAGTGAGGCCTGCATAGCCAGCAATGACATTTCCTCTCTCAAGATCCATTAATGTACTAAAAACATATTTAAATCAGTTCATGTGAGTACAGTGGTTCAATATTAATATTATAAAGCCACGAGAATATTTTTGGTGCGCCAAAAAAAACAAAACGACTTATATAGTGATGGCTGATTTCAAAACACTGCTTCAGGAAGCTTCGGAGCATTATGAATCAGTGTTGAATCAGCGGTTTGGAGCGCCAAAGTCATGTGACTTCAGCAGTTTGGCGGTTTGACACGCGATCCGAATCATGATTGAATCATGATGGATTTCTTTGTTGTTCACTGACTTTATCTTTGACTAATATTTTTATTTTCAAATAGTAAAACAAAACATTAAAATAGTTCCAATGATTGACTTTTTGTTTGTCAAGTTTGTGAACAATTTGTCATAATGTATGATTTTTTTTTTTCTCGCAATTGTGAGTTTACATAATTGTGATATAAACTCGTAATTGCGAGGAAAAAAGTCAGAATAGTGAGATAAAAAGGTAAAGTATGTTGCAATTACCTTTTTTTTTTTATTCTGTTAGTGGAAACAAGCTTGCATAGTCATAATGTATGATTAAGAGCTTGTATAAACGCGCCTCGTTATTTGCATTCAGCTAAAAAAAAATTTGCCTACTGCAAACTTCCCTCTTTTTTTTGTTGTTGATGGTTTTCATTCAATGCACAAATCATAAAAAAACTGATTAACTCTATCCTCAATTCTGATTGGGTGGGGGCAAGGTAGACGTTTGGGTGGGCTCAGCCTATCCCTGCTCATGCCTGAGCACATCCCGCTTTTTACTTTCTCATTCATTCATGTTTCATTATTAATAACTTCAAACATTATCATCAACTGAAAGCTGTGTGGATTATCATAAATACGACACATTTGTAGGACAGAAAAGGTCTTGAAAGTACTGGTGAAATGTTTTGAAATGTCTCTTGGTGTATAAAAGTATATGTTTCAGTCCAGTTTTATATACATTTACGCTGATGTACTAAACATTGTTTTCACCGTTACCACAAACAACATACACAGCTGCGTGAATCTGAGTGCAGAAGCCAGTTCACCACAGAAACTTCAGCGGTTCGCAGGTGATTGCTACACCGAACACGCACTTTAGCCTGATCAACTTTAAAATATATATTATATTGTAATTGTTTTACAGTGAATCTCACACACTCGTTGTTGTTTCCTCTTTGTTTTACAGTGAATCTCACACACTCGTTGTTTTTCTTTGTTTTTCAGTGAATCTCTCACACTCGTTGTTGTTGTTTTCTTTGTTTTACAGTGAATCTCACACACTCGTTGTTGTTGTTTTCTCTTTGTTTTACAGTGAATCTCACACACTCGTTGTTTTTCTTTGTTTTACAGTGAATCTCACACACTCGTTGTTGTTTCCTCTTTGTTTTACAGTGAATCTCACACACTCGTTGTTGTTTCCTCTTTGTTTTACAGTGAATCTCACACACTCGTTGTTGTTTTCTCTTTGTGTTACAGTGAATCTCACACACTTGTTTTCTTTGTTTTACAGTGAATCTCACACACTCGTTGTTGTTTTCTCTGTTTTACAGTGAATCTCACACTTATTTTTCTCTTTGTTTTACAGTGAATCTCACACACGTTGTTTTCTCTTTGTTTTACAGTGATAGATTGTGTATTTTCCTTATCTTATGTTAGATGCATTTACATTGGGACCACGCCTCAGATGCAATCAACTCTGTGTTTGTAAAGGTGTGAACCAAATGGCCCATACAGACGTATGGCCCACAGAAACTGATGGGTGTGAATGACAAAGAAACAGCATTGCTCAGAGCAGATCACAGGGTAGATTGATCTCCTGTGGGAGGTCCTAACAGTGTTCTATTGTTTGTAACCGTTTTGTCTTCATGTATAAAGTTCTGTCCCACAGACAGAACTTTGGGTTAAGATGTTTTGAAGGCTGACATGCTAACATCGCTGCTGAAGAACTGTGCTACACTACTACCTTCAATAAATTCTTCTCCCCACAAGAACTCTGGTCAAGCTTACTTATTTTATGTATTAGAGAAATCTAATACATTGGCGAGCCACCCAAACGACTGCACGGCCAAATACAGCAAAATCTAACAACAGTGAATCTCACACACTCGTTGTTTTCTCTTTGTTTTACAGTGAATCTCACACACTCGTTGTTTTCTCTTTGTTTACAGTGAATCTCACACACTCGTTGTTGTTGTTTTCTCTTTGTTTTACAGTGAATCTCACACACTCGTTGTTTTCTCTTTGTTTTACAGTGAATCTCACACACTCGTTGTTGTTTTCTTTGTTTTACAGTGAATCTCACACACTCGTTGTTGTTTTCTTTGTTTTACAGTGAATCTCACACTCGTTATTTTTCTCTTTGTTTTACAGTGAATCTCACACGTTATTTTTCTCTTTGTTTTACAGTGAATCTCACACGTTATTTTTCTCTTTGTTTTACAGTGAATCTCACACACTCGTTGTTGTTTTGTTTTACAGTGAATCTCACACACTGGTTTTCTCTGTTTTACAGTGAATCTCACACACTCGTTTTCTGTTTTACAGTGAATATCACACACTCGTTTTTCTCTTTGTTTTACAGTGAATCTCACACTCGTTGTTTTCTCTTTGTTTTACAGTGAATCTCACACACTCGTTGTTGTTCTCTGTTTTACAGTGAATCTCACACACTCGTTGTTGTTGTTTTCTTTGTTTTACAGTGAATCTCACACTCGTTATTTTTCTCTTTGTTTTACAGTGAATCTCACACGTTATTTTTCTCTTTGTTTTACAGTGAATCTCACACACTCGTTGTTTTTCTCTTTGTTTTACAGTGAATCTCGCACACTCGTTGTTGTTTTGTTTTACAGTGAATCTCACACACTGGTTTTCTCTGTTTTACAGTGAATCTCACACACTCGTTGTTGTTTTCTCTGTTTTACAGTGAATCTCACACACTCGTTTTCTGTTTTACAGTGAATCTCACACACTCGTTTTTCTCTTTGTTTTACAGTGAATCTCACACTCGTTGTTTTCTCTTTGTTTTACAGTGAATCTCACACACTCGTTGTTCTCTGTTTTACAGTGAATCTCACACACTCGTTGTTTTCTCTTTTACAGTGAATCTCACACACTCATTGTTTTCTCTTTGTTTTACAGTGAATCTCACACACTCGTTCTCTGTTTTACAGTGAATCTCACACACTCGTTGTTTTCTCTTTGTTTTACAGTGAATCTCACACACTCGTTGTTGTTTTGTTTTACAGTGAATCTCACACACTCGTTTTCTGTTTTACAGTGAATCTCACACACTCGTTGTTGTTTTCTCTGTTTTACAGTGAATCTCACACACTCGTTTTCTGTTTTACAGTGAATCTCACACTCGTTTTTCTCTTTGTTTTACAGTGAATCTCACACACTCGTTGTTTTTCTCTTTGTTTTACAGTGAATCTCACACACTCGTTGTTGTTCTCTGTTTTACAGTGAATCTCACACACTCGTTGTTTTCTCTTTTACAGTGAATCTCACACACTCATTGTTTTCTCTGTTTTACAGTGAATCTCACACACTCATTGTTTATCTGTTTTACAGTGAATATCACACTTGTTTCTCTGTTTTACAGTGAATCTCACACACTCACTGTTTTTCTGTTTTACAGTGAATCTCACTCGTTTCTCTGTTTTACAGTGAATCTCACAGTTGTTTCTGTTTTACACTGAATCTCACACACTCATTGTTTTTCCGTTTTACAGTGAATCTCACTCGTTTCTCTGTTTTACAGTGAATCTCACACACTCGTTTTCTCTTTGTTTTACAGTGAATCTCACACATGTTGTTGTTGTTGTTGTTGTTCTTTGTTTTACAGTGAATCTCACACTCGTTCTGTTTTACAGTGAATCTCACACACTCGTTGTTTTTCTCTTTGTTTTACAGTGAATCTCACACACTCGTTCTCTGTTTTACAGTGAATCTCACACACTCATTGTTTTCTCTTTGTTTTACAGTGAATCTCACACACGTTGTTTTCTCTGTTACAGTGAATCTCACACACGTTGTTTTCTCTTTGTTACAGTGAATCTCACACACTCGTTGTTGTTGTTGTTTTCTCTTTGTTTTACAATGAATCTCACACACTCGTTGTTTTCTCTTTGTTTTACAGTGAATCTCACACACTCGTTTTCTCTTTGTTACAGTGAATCTCACACTCGTTGTTGTTGTTGTTGTTGTTTTCTCTTTGTTTTACAGTGAATCTCACACACGTTGTTTTCCCTTTGTTTTACAGTGAATCTCACACACTCGTTGTTTTCTCTTTGTTTTACAGTGAATCTCACACACTCGTTGTTGTTTTCTCTTTGTTTTACAGTGAATCTCACACACTCGTTGTTTTTCTTTGTTTTACAGTGAATCTCACACACTCGTTTTTCTCTTTGTTTTACAGTGAATCTCACACACTCATTGTTTTCTCTTTGTTTTACAGTGAATCTCACACACTCGTTGTTTTCTCTGTTACAGTGAATCTCACACACGTTGTTTTCTCTTTGTTACAGTGAATCTCACACACTCGTTGTTGTTTTCTCTTTGTTTTACAGTGAATCTCACACACTCGTTTTCTCTTTGTTACAGTGAATCTCACACTCGTTGTTGTTGTTGTTGTTGTTGTTGTTTTCTCTTTGTTTTACAGTGAATCTCACACACTCGTTGTTTTCCCTTTGTTTTACAGTGAATCTCACACACTCGTTGTTTTCTCTTTGTTTTACAGTGAATCTCACACACTCGTTGTTGTTTTCTCTTTGTTTTACAGTGAATCTCACACACTCGTTGTTTTTCTTTGTTTTACAGTGAATCTCACACACTCGTTGTTTTCTCTTTGTTTTACAGTGAATCTCACACACTCGTTGTTGTTGTTTTTCTCTTTGTTTTACAGTGAATCTCACACACTCGTTGTTTTCTCTTTGTTTTACAGTGAATCTCACACACTCGTTGTTGTTTTCTTTGTTTTACAGTGAATCTCACACACTCGTTGTTGTTGTTTTCTTTGTTTTACAGTGAATCTCACACTCGTTATTTTTCTCTGTTTTACAGTGAATCTCACACATTATTTTTCTCTTTGTTTTACAGTGAATCTCACACACTCGTTATTTTTCTCTTTGTTTTACAGTGAATCTCACACGTTATTTTTCTCTTTGTTTTACAGTGAATCTCACACACTCGTTGTTTTTCTTTGTTTTACAGTGAATCTCACACACTCGTTGTTTTCTCTTTGTTTTACAGTGAATCTCACACACTCGTTGTTTTGTTTTACAGTGAATCTCACACACTCGTTTTCTCTGTTTTACAGTGAATCTCACACACTCGTTGTTGTTTTCTCTGTTTTACAGTGAATCTCACACACTCGTTTTCTGTTTTACAGTGAATCTCACACACTCGTTTTTCTCTTTGTTTTACAGTGAATCTCACACACTCGTTGTTTTTCTCTTTGTTTTACAGTGAATCTCACACTCGTTGTTTTCTCTTTGTTTTACAGTGAATCTCACACACTCGTTGTTCTCTGTTTTACAGTGAATCTCACACACTCGTTGTTTTCTCTTTGTTTTACAGTGAATCTCACACACTCGTTGTTGTTTTGTTTTACAGTGAATCTCACACACTCGTTTTCTCTGTTTTACAGTGAATCTCACACACTCGTTGTTTTCTCTGTTTTACAGTGAATCTCACACACTCGTTTTCTGTTTTACAGTGAATCTCACACTCGTTTTTCTCTTTGTTTTACAGTGAATCTCACACACTCGTTGTTTTTCTCTTTGTTTTACAGTGAATCTCACACTCGTTGTTTTCTCTTTGTTTTACAGTGAATCTCACACACTCATTGTTTCTCTGTTTTACAGTGAATCTCACACACTCACTGTTTTTCTGTTTTACAGTGAATCTCACTCGTTTCTCTGTTTTACAGTGAATCTCACAGTCGTTTCTGTTTTACACTGAATCTCACACACTCATTGTTTTTCCGTTTTACAGTGAATCTCACTCGTTTCTCTGTTTTACAGTGAATCTCACACACTCGTTTTCTCTTTGTTTTACAGTGAATCTCACACACTCGTTGTTTTCTCTTTGTTTTACAGTGAATCTCACACACTCGTTTTTTTCTCTGTTACAGTGAATCTCACACACGTTTTCTCTTTGTTACAGTGAATCTCACACACTCGTTGTTGTTGTTGTTGTTGTTTTCTCTTTGTTTTACAGTGAATCTCACACACTCGTTTTCTCTTTGTTACAGTGAATCTCACACTCGTTGTTGTTGTTGTTTTCTCTTTGTTTTACAGTGAATCTCACACACTCGTTGTTTTCTCTTTGTTTTACAGTGAATCTCACACACTCGTTGTTTTCTCTTTGTTTTACAGTGAATCTCACACACTCGTTGTTGTTTTCTCTTTGTTTTACAGTGAATCTCACACACTCGTTGTTTTTCTTTGTTTTACAGTGAATCTCACACACTCGTTGTTTTCTCTTTGTTTTACAGTGAATCTCACACTCGTTGTTCTGTTTTACAGTGAATCTCACACACTCGTTGTTTTTCTCTTTGTTTTACAGTGAATCTCACACACTCGTTGTTTTTCTCTTTGTTTTACAGTGAATCTCACACACTCGTTGTTGTTGTTCTCTGTTTTACAGTGAATCTCACACACTTGTTGTTTTCTTTGTTTTACAGTGAATCTCACACACTCGTTGTTGTTTTCTCTTTGTTTTACAGTGAATCTCACACTCGTTCTGTTTTACAGTGAATCTCACACACTCGTTGTTTTTCTCTTTGTTTTACAGTGAATCTCACACTCGTTGTTTTCTCTTTGTTTTACAGTGAATCTCACACACTCGTTGTTGTTCTCTGTTTTACAGTGAATCTCACACACTCGTTGTTTTCTTTGTTTTACAGTGAATCTCACACACTCGTTGTTGTTTTCTCTTTGTGTTACAGTGAATCTCACACACTCGTTGTTTTTCTCTTTGTTTTACAGTGAATCTCACACACTCGTTGTTTTCTTTGTTTTACAGTGAATCTCACACACTCGTTGTTTTGTTTTACAGTGAATCTCACACACTCGTTGTTTTCTCTTTGTTTTACAGTGAATCTCACACACTCGTTGTTGTTCTCTGTTTTACAGTGAATCTCACACACTTGTTGTTTTCTCTGTTTTACAGTGAATCTCACACACTCGTTGTTTTTCTCTTTGTTTTACAGTGAATCTCACACACTCGTTGTTTTCTTTGTTTTACAGTGAATCTCACACACTCGTTGTTTTGTTTTACAGTGAATCTCACACACTCGTTGTTTTCTCTTTGTTACAGTGAATCTCACACACGTTGATTTCTCTTTGTGTTACAGTGAATCTCTCACAGTCGTTGTTGTTTTCTCTTTGTTTTACAGTGAATCTCACACACTCATTGTTTTCTCTTTGTTTTACAGTGAATCTCACACACTCGTTGTTGTTGTTGTTCTCTGTTTTACAGTGAATCTCACACACTCGTTGTTTTCTTTGTTTTACAGTGAATCTCACACACTCGTTGTTTTCTTTGTTTTACAGTGAATCTCACACACTCGTTGTTTTCTCTTTGTTACAGTGAATCTCACACACGTTTTCTCTTTGTGTTACAGTGAATCTCACACACTCGTTGTTGTTCTCTGTTTTACAGTGAATCTCACACACGTTTTCTCTTTGTGTTACAGTGAATCTCACACACTCGTTGTTGTTCTCTGTTTTACAGTGAATCTCACACACTCGTTGTTGTTGTTGTTGTTGTTCTCTGTTTTACAGTGAATCTCACACACTCGTTGTTTTCTTTGTTTTACAGTGAATCTCACACACTCGTTGTTGTTTTCTCTTTGTTTTACAGTGAATCTCACTTATTTTTGACCCCTCCCCAGAAAATAAGACATAATATCTCGTGTCATTTTATTGTTAGACTTTTGTAGACCCCAATTAAATATATTTTTCAAGGATTTTTTTTTTCATATTGCTGTCCATTTAAAAGGAATAGACAATTTTATCTTTATATAGATAATACAATTTCAGTAAAGAGACTTATTTACTATTGTGGTATGAATAATAAAACATTTAAACTGCAAGCAAAAGGTATTCATGTCATCTTTATTTATTTAGTGCTTTATACAATACAGATTAAGATTATTTTTCTTACCCCACATGGTAGATAATATAGCTTGTATTAAGCAAAAAAAAAAAATTTTTTTCTGGGGAGGGGTCAAATAATTTTGACCCCTCCCCAGAAAATAAGACATAATATCTCGTGTCATTTTACATATTTAGTAAATGTCATTTTACATATTCAGAAAAAAATGGCTGACCGCCCACTGAATTCTAGAAAAATACAACATTTATTTTGTCAATTGCATGGTGCAATAAAGTGCAAGTGAGTTAAAAACAGAGGAGCATGCACTCTAAAAAATGCTGGGTTAAAAACAACCCAATCTGGGTCAAAAAGGGACGAACCCAGTGCTGGGTTGTTTTAACCCAACGATTTGGGTTAAATGTTTGACCCAGCACGCTGGGTTGTCATTTTTAACCCAATTATTGGTTAAAAATTACTACAAGGCTGTGTTGATGTAACCCAAAAATGGGTTGTAAATTAAATTGTACTAATTAAAACTAATAAAATAACACATCTACAGCAATCGACTTCAATAATCAAAATATGAATATTTATTGATAATCAGATCAACCACCCAGAAACTGACAATATACCAGGAGTCAGATGACTCATGGTGAAAACATGGTAACTATCTCACCACCACCTCTCATCTTCGTACGCAGGTGTGCTCTCACCCGTCTCACCACATGGGGTTCTTCTTACACAGGTGTGCTCTCACCCGTCTCACCACATGGGGTTCTTCGTACACAGGTGTGCTCTCACCACATGGGGTTCTTCTTACACAGGTGTGCTCTCACCCGTCTCACCACATGGGGTTCTTCTTACACAGGTGTGCTCTCACCCGTCTCACCACATGGGGTTCTTCGTACACGGTTGTGCTCTCACCCGTCTCACCATATAGGGTTCTTCGTACACAGGTGTGCTCTCACCACATTGGGGTTGTTCGTACGCAGGTGTGCTCTCACCACATGGGGTTCTTCTTACACAGGTGTGCTCTCACCCGTCTCACCACATGGGGTTCTTCGTACACAGGTGTGCGCTCACCACATGGGGTTCTTTGTACGCAGGTGTGATCTCACCACATGGGGTTCTTCGTACACATGTGTGCTCTCACCACATGGGGTTCTTCTTACACAGGTGTGCTCTCACCACATGGGGTTCTTCTTACACAGGTGTGCTCTCACCCGTCTCACCATATAGGGTTCTTCGTACGCAGGTGTGCTCTCACCCGTCTCACCACGTGGGGTTCTTCTTACACAGGTGTGCTCTCACCACATGGGGTTCTTCGTACACTGGTGTGCTCTCACCACATGGGGTTCTTCTTACACAGGTGTGCTCTCACCCGTCTCACCACATGGGGTTCTTCTTACACAGGTGTGCTCTCACCACATGGGGTTCTTCGTAAATAGGTGTGCTCTCACCCGTCTCACCATATAGGGTTCTTCGTACGCAGGTGTGATCTCACCACATGGGGTTGTTCTTACACAGGTGTGCTCTCACCACATGGGGTTCTTCTTACACATGTGTGCTCTCACCCGTCTCACCACATGGGGTTCTTCTTACACAGGTGTGCTCTCACCCGTCTCACCACATGGGGTTCTTCTTACACAGGTGTGCTCTCACCACATGGGGTTCTTCTTACACAGGTGTGCTCTCACCACATGGGGTTCTTCTTACACATGTGTGCTCTCACCCGTCTCACCATATAGGGTTCTTCGTACGCAGGTGTGCTCTCACCCGTCTCACCACATGGGGTTCTTCGTACACAAGTGTGCTCTCACCCGTCTCACCATATAGGGTTCTTCGTACGCAGGTGTGCTCTCACCACATGGGGTTCTTCGTACGCAGGTGTGCTCTCACCACATTGGGGTTGTTCTTACACAGCTGTGCTCTCACCCGTCTCGCCATATAGGGTTCTTCGTACACACGTGTGCTCTCACCCGTCTCACCACATGGGGTTCTTCGTACACAGGTGTGCTCTCACCCGTCTCACCATATAGGGTTCTTCGTACGCAGGTGTGCTCTCACCACATGGGGTTCTTCGTACACGGGTGTGCTCTCACCCGTCTCGCCATATAGGGTTCTTCGTACGCAGGTGTGCTCTCACCCGTCTCACCATATAGGGTTCTCCGTACACAGGTGTGCTCTCACCACATTGGGGTTGTTCTTACACAGCTGTGCTCTCACCCGTCTCGCCATATAGGGTTCTTCGTACGCAGGTGTGCTCTCACCCGTCTCACCACATGGGGTTCTTCGTACGCAGGTGTGCTCTCACCACATGGGGTTCTTCTTACACAGGTGTGCTCTCACCCGTCTCACCACATGGGGTTCTTCGTACACGGTTGTGCTCTCACCAGTCTCACCATATAGGGTTCTTCGTACACAGGTGTGCTCTCACCACATTGGGGTTGTTCGTACGCAGGTGTGCTCTCACCACATGGGGTTCTTCTTACACAGGTGTGCTCTCACCCGTCTCACCACATGGGGTTCTTCGTACACAGGTGTGCGCTCACCACATGGGGTTCTTTGTACGCAGGTGTGATCTCACCACATGGGGTTCTTCGTACACATGTGTGCTCTCACCACATGGGGTTCTTCTTACACAGGTGTGCTCTCACCACATGGGGTTCTTCTTACACAGGTGTGCTCTCACCCGTCTCACCATATAGGGTTCTTCGTACGCAGGTGTGCTCTCACCCGTCTCACCACGTGGGGTTCTTCTTACACAGGTGTGCTCTCACCACATGGGGTTCTTCTTACACAGGTGTGCTCTCACCACATGGGGTTCTTCTTACACAGGTGTGCTCTCACCCGTCTCACCACATGGGGTTCTTCTTACACAGGTGTGCTCTCACCACATGGGGTTCTTCGTAAATAGGTGTGCTCTCACCCGTCTCACCATATAGGGTTCTTCGTACGCAGGTGTGATCTCACCACATGGGGTTGTTCTTACACAGGTGTGCTCTCACCCGTCTCACCACATGGGGTTCTTCTTACACAGGTGTTCTCTCACCCGTCTCATCACATGGGGTTCTTCGTACACAGGTGTGCTCTCACCACATGGGGTTCTTCTTACACAGGTGTGCTCTCACCACATGGGGTTCTTCTTACACAGGTGTGCTCTCACCACATGGGGTTCTTCTTACACAGGTGTGCTCTCACCCGTCTCACCATATAGGGTTCTTCGTACGCAGGTGTGCTCTCACCCGTCTCACCACGTGGGGTTCTTCTTACACAGGTGTGCTCTCACCCGTCTCACCACATGGGGTTCTTCGTACACTGGTGTGCTCTCACCACATGGGGTTCTTCTTACACAGGTGTGCTCTCACCTGTCTCACCACATGGGGTTCTTCGTACACAGGTGTGCTCTCACCCGTCTCACCACATGGGGTTCTTCGTACACTGGTGTGCTCTCACCACATGGGGTTCTTCTTACACAGGTGTGCTCTCACCTGTCTCACCACATGGGGTTCTTTGTATGCAGGTGTGATCTCACCACATGGGGTTCTTCTTACACAGGTGTGCTCTCACCACATGGGGTTCTTCTTACACAGGTGTGCTCTCACCCGTCTCACCATATAGGGTTCTTTGTACGCAGGTGTGCTCTCACCCGTCTCACCACGTGGGGTTCTTCTTACACATGTGTGCTCTCACCACATGGGGTTCTTCTTACACAGGTGTGCTCTCACCACATGGGGTTCTTCTTACACAGGTGTGCTCTCACCCGTCTCACCATATAGGGTTCTTCGTACGCAGGTGTGCTCTCACCCGTCTCACCACATGGGGTTCTTCGTACACTGGTGTGCTCTCACCACATGGGGTTCTTCTTACACAGGTGTGCTCTCACCCGTCTCACCACATGGGGTTCTTCGTACACAGTTGTGCTCACCACATGGGGTTCTTCTTACACAGGTGTGCTCTCACCTGTCTCACCACATGGGGTTCTTCGTACACAGGTGTGCGCTCACCCGTCTCACCACATGGGGTTCTTCTTACGCAGGTGTGCTCTCACCCGTCTCATCACATGGGGTTCTTCGTACACAGGTGTGCTCTCACCACATGGGGTTCTTCTTACACAGGTGTGCTCTCACCCGTCTCACCACATGGGGTTCTTCGTACACAGTTGTGCTCTCACCACATGGGGTTCTTCTTACACAGGTGTGCTCTCACCCGTCTCACCACATGGGGTTCTTCGTACACAGTTGTGCTCTCACCACATGGGGTTCTTCGTACATAGGTGTGCTCTCACCCGTCTCACCATATAGGGTTCTTCGTACGCAGGTGTGATCTCACCACATGGGGTTCTTCGTACACAGGTGTGCTCTCACCCGTCTCACCACATGGGGTTCTTCTTACACAGGTGTGCTCTCACCACATGGGGTTCTTCTTACACAGGTGTGCTCTCACCCGTCTCACCACATGGGGTTCTTCTTACGCAGGTGTGCTCTCACCCGTCTCATCACATGGGGTTCTTCGTACACAGGTGTGCTCTCACCACATGGGGTTCTTCTTACACAGGTGTGCTCTCACCCGTCTCACCACATGGGGTTCTTCGTACACAGTTGTGCTCTCACCATATAGGGTTCTCCGTACACAGGTGTGCTCTCACCACATTGGGGTTGTTCTTACACAGCTGTGCTCTCACCCGTCTCGCCATATAGGGTTCTTCGTACGCAGGTGTGCTCTCACCCGTCTCACCACATGGGGTTCTTCGTACACGGGTGTGCTCTCACCCGTCTCACCATATAGGGTTCTCCGTACACAGGTGTGCTCTCACCACATTGGGGTTGTTCTTACACAGCTGTGCTCTCACCCGTCTCGCCATATAGGGTTCTTCGTACGCAGGTGTGCTCTCACCCGTCTCACCACATGGGGTTCTTCGTACGCAGGTGTGCTCTCACCCGTCTCACCACATGGGGTTCTTCGTACGCAGGTGTGCTCTCACCCGTCTCACCACGTGGGGTTCTTCTTACACAGGTGTGCTCTCACCCGTCTCACCACATGGGGTTCTTCGTACACTGGTGTGCTCTCACCACATGGGGTTCTTCTTACACAGGTGTGCTCTCACCCGTCTCACCACATGGGGTTCTTCGTACACTGGTGTGCTCTCACCACATGGGGTTCTTCTTACACAGGTGTGCTCTCACCTGTCTCACCACATGGGGTTCTTTGTATGCAGGTGTGATCTCACCACATGGGGTTCTTCTTACACAGGTGTGCTCTCACCACATGGGGTTCTTCTTACACAGGTGTGCTCTCACCCGTCTCACCATATAGGGTTCTTCGTACGCAGGTGTGCTCTCACCCGTCTCACCACGTGGGGTTCTTCTTACACATGTGTGCTCTCACCACATGGGGTTCTTCTTACACAGGTGTGCTCTCACCACATGGGGTTCTTCTTACACAGGTGTGCTCTCACCCGTCTCACCATATAGGGTTCTTCGTACGCAGGTGTGCTCTCACCCGTCTCACCACATGGGGTTCTTCGTACACTGGTGTGCTCTCACCACATGGGGTTCTTCTTACACAGGTGTGCTCTCACCCGTCTCACCACATGGGGTTCTTCGTACACAGTTGTGCTCACCACATGGGGTTCTTCTTACACAGGTGTGCTCTCACCTGTCTCACCACATGGGGTTCTTCGTACACAGGTGTGCGCTCACCCGTCTCACCACATGGGGTTCTTCTTACGCAGGTGTGCTCTCACCCGTCTCATCACATGAGGTTCTTCGTACACAGGTGTGCTCTCACCACATGGGGTTCTTCTTACACAGGTGTGCTCTCACCCGTCTCACCACATGGGGTTCTTCGTACACAGTTGTGCTCTCACCACATGGGGTTCTTCGTACATAGGTGTGCTCTCACCCGTCTCACCATATAGGGTTCTTCGTACGCAGGTGTGATCTCACCACATGGGGTTCTTCTTACACAAGTGTGCTCTCACCCGTCTCACCACATGGGGTTCTTCGTACACAGGTGTGCTCTCACCCGTCTCACCACATGGGGTTCTTCTTACACAGGTGTGCTCTCACCACATGGGGTTCTTCTTACACAGGTGTGCTCTCACCCGTCTCACCACATGGGGTTCTTCTTACGCAGGTGTGCTCTCACCCGTCTCATCACATGGGGTTCTTCGTACACAGGTGTGCTCTCACCACATGGGGTTCTTCTTACACAGGTGTGCTCTCACCCGTCTCACCACATGGGGTTCTTCGTACACAGTTGTGCTCTCACCATATAGGGTTCTCCGTACACAGGTGTGCTCTCACCACATTGGGGTTGTTCTTACACAGCTGTGCTCTCACCCGTCTCGCCATATAGGGTTCTTCGTACGCAGGTGTGCTCTCACCCGTCTCACCACATGGGGTTCTTCGTACACGGGTGTGCTCTCACCCGTCTCACCATATAGGGTTCTCCGTACACAGGTGTGCTCTCACCACATTGGGGTTGTTCTTACACAGCTGTGCTCTCACCCGTCTCGCCATATAGGGTTCTTCGTACGCAGGTGTGCTCTCACCCGTCTCACCACATGGGGTTCTTCGTACGCAGGTGTGCTCTCACCACATGGGGTTCTTCTTACACAGGTGTGCTCTCACCCGTCTCACCACATGGGGTTCTTCGTACACGGTTGTGCTCTCACCAGTCTCACCATATAGGGTTCTTCGTACACAGGTGTGCTCTCACCACATTGGGGTTGTTCGTACGCAGGTGTGCTCTCACCACATGGGGTTCTTCTTACACAGGTGTGCTCTCACCCGTCTCACCACATGGGGTTCTTCGTACACAGGTGTGCGCTCACCACATGGGGTTCTTTGTACGCAGGTGTGATCTCACCACATGGGGTTCTTCGTACACATGTGTGCTCTCACCACATGGGGTTCTTCTTACACAGGTGTGCTCTCACCACATGGGGTTCTTCTTACACAGGTGTGCTCTCACCCGTCTCACCATATAGGGTTCTTCGTACGCAGGTGTGCTCTCACCCGTCTCACCACGTGGGGTTCTTCTTACACAGGTGTGCTCTCACCACATGGGGTTCTTCTTACACAGGTGTGCTCTCACCCGTCTCACCACATGGGGTTCTTCTTACACAGGTGTGCTCTCACCACATGGGGTTCTTCGTAAATAGGTGTGCTCTCACCCGCCTCACCATATAGGGTTCTTCGTACGCAGGTGTGATCTCACCACATGGGGTTGTTCTTACACAGGTGTGCTCTCACCCGTCTCACCACATGGGGTTCTTCTTACACAGGTGTTCTCTCACCCGTCTCATCACATGGGGTTCTTCGTACACAGGTGTGCTCTCACCACATGGGGTTCTTCTTACACAGGTGTGCTCTCACCACATGGGGTTCTTCTTACACAGGTGTGCTCTCACCACATGGGGTTCTTCTTACACAGGTGTGCTCTCACCACATGGGGTTCTTCTTACACAGGTGTGCTCTCACCCGTCTCACCAAATAGGGTTCTTCGTACGCAGGTGTGCTCTCACCCGTCTCACCACGTGGGGTTCTTCTTACACAGGTGTGCTCTCACCCGTCTCACCACATGGGGTTCTTCGTACACTGGTGTGCTCTCACCACATGGGGTTCTTCTTACACAGGTGTGCTCTCACCTGTCTCACCACATGGGGTTCTTCGTACACAGGTGTGCGCTCACCACATGGGGTTCTTTGTATGCAGGTGTGATCTCACCACATGGGGTTCTTCTTACACAGGTGTGCTCTCACCACATGGGGTTCTTCTTACACAGGTGTGCTCTCACCCGTCTCACCATATAGGGTTCTTCGTACGCAGGTGTGCTCTCACCCGTCTCACCACGTGGGGTTCTTCTTACACAGGTGTGCTCTCACCCGTCTCACCACATGGGGTTCTTCGTACACTGGTGTGCTCTCACCACATGGGGTTCTTCTTACACAGGTGTGCTCTCACCCGTCTCACCACATGGGGTTCTTCGTACACAGTTGTGCTCACCACATGGGGTTCTTCTTACACAGGTGTGCTCTCACCTGTCTCACCACATGGGGTTCTTCGTACACAGGTGTGCGCTCACCACATGGGGTTCTTTGTATGCAGGTGTGATCTCACCACATGGGGTTCTTCTTACACAAGTGTGCTCTCACCCGTCTCACCACATGGGGTTCTTCGTACACAGGTGTGCTCTCACCCGTCTCACCACATGGGGTTCTTCTTACACAGGTGTGCTCTCACCCGTCTCACCACATGGGGTTCTTCTTACGCAGGTGTGCTCTCACCCGTCTCATCACATGGGGTTCTTCGTACACAGGTGTGCTCTCACCACATGGGGTTCTTCTTACACAGGTGTGCTCTCACCACATGGGGTTCTTCTTACACAGGTGTGCTCTCACCCGTCTCACCATATAGGGTTCTTCGTACGCAGGTGTGCTCTCACCCGTCTCACCACGTGGGGTTCTTCTTACACAGGTGTGCTCTCACCACATGGGGTTCTTCTTACACAGGTGTGCTCTCACCCGTCTCACCACATGGGGTTCTTCGTACGCAGGTGTGCTCTCACCCGTCTCACCACATGGGGTTCTTCGTACACTGGTGTGCTCTCACCACATGGGGTTCTTTGTACACAGGTGTGCTCTCACCACATGGGGTTCTTCGTACATAGGTGTGCTCTCACCCGTCTCACCATATAGGGTTCTTCGTACGCAGGTGTGATCTCACCACATGGGGTTGTTCTTACACAGGTGTGCTCTCACCCGTCTCACCACATGGGGTTCTTCGTACGTGGGTATGCTCTCATGTCGCACTCATGTTGATCACTTGATCACTATCTTTTAATGAGTAATCGTGCAGCTCTAGGAGACTTCAAAAATTTGCAGTTCTGGGAAACACATATACATATAATAAAGGTATGTATATGCTTTAAACACATTACAGGGCTCAAAATTAACTTTTTTACTTGGTAGCACTGGTGCTCCCAACTTCAGAAAGTTAGGAGCACCAGCAAACATTTAGGAGCACCACAACTAAAAAGCCTTGTCATTCGCTTGTCCGAATTTAAAAAAAGTTGCTTATCTGGAAAAAATATGATTTTTGTGTTGTAAATATAATTTACTAAAGCAATATTCTCATCAGTGTTCACTCAGCTTTGACATTTAAATTTGCATATTTGTGGTATTTACCTTGAGGGCATTTTTTTTTATTATTTTTTTTTTTTTTATATAAAGGGCTTTTTCCTCTAATCTTATTGATGCAAAAACTTGAGAAAATGAGATCCAGGCTGTTGATGACGTTGAAGAAAAATTATTTATTCCTTTCAATTAAATTTAGCCTTGCACGCAAACTTTAATCGATAATGAAAATATTTAATAAAACCAAAAGGAAAAATAACAATCAGAAAGAAGTAGGCTAATTAATAGTTAATATTACAATTTTAGAGTTTTGTAAAATCTAGAGTATTGTATCTAATGGATGAAGATCAAAAAGAACAATAATTAAGACATTTGCAGGTAAGAGAGAAAAGCAGAAGCTGAAAAGAGCAAAGGAGAGAAAAGCTAAATTATCAACGACTCAGCCAGTTTTATACCATAAGCATATAGGGAAATTTACATCTCACTCAAACTGATGTTTTTGTTCTAATAAGAAAAGGTTAAATGGTTTTACCCATTATGTCATAGACTGGTCCAGTGTCAAAAATAGTTGTAGGGGTTGTTTTGACCCACTTAAGGGAATTTTGCAAATCTTACATGATCAAATGTCAGCAGAAATAATAACAGACATATTAAGTCCAAATGAGCAACTAATTCTGAAACACATCACTTCTGCAGTACTTGGCAGGTGTCCAATATCTAACCACAAACGTGTCGACGTGACCTGTCACACTGGAACACTTGAAGAACAATTGAATATAACAAGCATACATACTCTTAAAGATAAAATAAGAATAACCATAAGGGTACAATAACAAGTAAATACTTGAAAATATGAGTGCATAAATATATGGAATCAAAATTAAAATTGATAAATCATAAGCCATAAATGATTAACATAATTATGAATTAACGGCAGGTGACCATGTTAATGAGTGAGTCATTGAGTCATTGATTGAAACGATTCGTTCAAACGGATGATTCATTCAATAATGACGCAGTTGTTTTTTGTGTTGTCATGAAATGCGCGTTTGTTCTGCTGTGAACTTTGTTTGGAACTATTTTTGCTGCTGAAACAGAACAAAAACAGGCACTATTGCGTCTAAAATGTAAGTGATTTAATTTTAACTACTTATTACAGTTCATTGAACTGTTATGAAATCAGTGTTACATTTTCAATTGTGATGTTTTATTCAGGATATTCAGGAAAACTAGGCTTACTCTAGGTCGTGAAATGTTGCTTAACTGTATCATGTTTTAAATATAAAAATTCAAGTGCTAATGTTGAGTCGTGTGTAACGGTTCTTTCATCTTCTCTCTTCAGCTCTTTGTATTTTGCGTTCTAGCTCCCTGTCATGTGACAATGAAGCGCAGTGAAAGGGAGTGAGTGATGGCTAATATTAACAAACATTAAAGTCTGCTTTAAACTTAAGAACATAAAGATGAAGTTTAATTGGTTGAATGATAGAACGGTAGACCGGCCACTGTATCAGCTCACAGCAGACGCATACTGTGCTGTAATTAGTGAACATTTTGTAGAGAAATGAAAATGGGTCGCACCCCAACAATTATATGCGCACTCATAAATGCTCCCAAATATATTTTAAGGGTGCACACATTAAATTTAGGGAGCATATGTGACTAAAATGGTCACAATTTCGAGCCTTGCATTTCTTCCACTTGTCCAAAGTGTACATATGATAGTGCTGTAACCTTCAAGCACAGGTTTAAAAAAACAAACAAAAAAAACGGCAATAATACTTTTCTCATACTTCTGAGATCAGAAATACAGAAATCCATATAAATACAGCAAAATCACATCCCTGTGTTAGACACTATACTCACATAGCCTTTACCCTGGCAATCCTTAAGGCATGGAAACTGTTCAGCTACTGATGAAGCCATAGTGACTTTTGTAACTGTACTTGGACTAAAAGGCAAGGTAAGGCAATTTTATTTGTATAGCACATTTCATACACAATGGTAATTCAAAGTGCTTTACATAAAGAGGAATAATAAAAATAGAACATAAGGAATAGAAATAACAGTAAAAACAGAGAATTTTGCTATCTGGATGGATGAGCTAGGAAGCCTTAGGGAGTTTTTTGTTGTTGTTGTTGTTGTTGTTGTCCGTCAGAGTGGATCTAAACGGATCTATCCATCAGAGCAGATCTAAATGGATCTTCCTCACACGACAGGACTGCTACCTGTTAACCTAATCACAAATGCTTTCTTCCTAATTCTCCCAGCTCTTTCAACCAGACAGCAATATTTAAAATGCATTAAAAGTCAGAGATAACCAGATGATACATAAAAGATATAAAATACATTAAAAATGAAATAAAAACAGGAAAAGGAATTAAAAGAATAAAAAGATAATACATATAAAATAAAATGCAAACATTTCGGACATGGCACAGTGCTCAATCAGCAAATGCATAGATAAAAAGATGTGTTTTGAGTCTGGATTTGAATGTGGCTACTGTTGGAGCACAACTGATCTCTTCTGGAAGCTGGTTCCAGCTGTGGCTGGCGTAACAGCTAAAAGCAGACTCTCCTTGCTTTGAGTGAACCCTTGGTATTTCTAAGTGACTTGATCCTGATGATCTGAGTGATCTGTTAGGTTTATATTCTATGAGCATATCTGCAATGTATTAAGGTCCTAGGCCAGAGGTCACTAACAGGCGGACCGCGGTCCGGGTCCGGACCCAGAAGCTGTCCCGTACGGACCCGAACCAAAACAGAAGGTTATGATTTAAAACCTGATGGGGTGCTATTTTACCGGCGCAGCTTTTGTAGTCTTTACGGTAAAGGTTTATGATGATGAAACGCACAGACCAATTGCACGCGAGTTAAGCTATCCCACGTGATACTATTCAGCCAATCAAGTCCACGCATTCCAAGGCGGTAATTACACATGAAAAGACGGTAGAAAGAAAAAGAAAGATAGTGATACATGTACAAAACAAAGGGGGAGAAACAGAAGATCACAGAGATGGAGAAAAGGAGAGAAACAGGCGAGTGAGACGGAGAAAGTTGAGAAAAATACGAGCGAGACGGAGATAGGTAGAGAAACTGTAAAGTTGGCCGCATTTTCACAGATTCAAATTTTCCAGATAAATAACTTGAGATAAACGATGTTACTACACAAATAACACCTCTTTTTAATGTAGACAAGCAGCTACAACTTAATTTTCCTCAAAACAAGCTTTCCTCCGCAGTGGACAAAACGGACGGCTGAGAGACAGATCCGAAGGGACCGTCTGCAAAGTGCAAAACCTGAAAAGCGTTACTACAAAAACAGTCAATAACTTCAATGTTACACACTGCATTGTCACCAAATTCAGTTCACACATCACTGCTGGTTATACTACAACTCTTTATTTTGGAAAAATATATTTTTGAATAATTTTTTTATAATGAAATATATTCAATAACTTTACTAAGAAATTATGAACTTCATTATGAAAAATACATGTAATAACTTCATTGTAACACACTGTACTGTCACCAAATTCAGATCACACATCACTGATGTCTTGATAGTAGATACTACAACACTTATTTTGGAAAAATGTCAATAGTGCAGTGTATTACAGTGAAGTTATTCATTATTTTTCATAATAAAAAAATACAAAAAAATAAATGCAAAAATACATTTTTCCAAAATAAGTGTTATAGTATAACCAGCAGTGGAGTGTGAAATATTTGAAAAGAGGTGTTATTTGTGTAATTTGGCTCACAAGTTATTGATCCGGGAAATTCAAATCTCTGAATATGTGGCCAACTTTACTCATTGTCAACTTTACTCATAGTCAGAACATGCTTAAGTTTGAACATTTTTTGTTTATTTATTTTCTCTTATTTTGAAATGTAGCTCTATTTTATTTAGCTTGTAACGGACAAGGTGTTACCTGTTTTTATTGTTGGATTTTAGCTTCATTATTATTATTGTTTTCCTAGTGTGTAGTGGGTAAAGCAATGGTAGTACCACTAGGAGCAGCTTGAGGGCGCTAGTGCCTGGAGGTAGCCGGCATATAAGCCTGGCCACCAAAGAAGAAGCTAGCTTGTTTGGTAGAGGGAAGCCTCATGGTTTTACTCAAGCTACCTGCTTGCTCTTCTTGTTGATGTCCTTTTTTTTGAGAACTCTTAAGTTCCTGCTCAAATGTAAGTATGGATTGATTTCCCCATGTTGTTTGTGAAATAAGATCACTAATGGTAGCTATTTGCTTGATTTATTTCTAGAAAGGACTTTATTTGTGTCACATCATGGTGTTTATTGTGGTAACACTTCCAGTTTAAGACAAGCTGTTATTGCGGCTACAGAACAAGGCCTTTACCCACATGGTGGGCAACTCCAACGACGCTGAAGGATTGTCTCTCATTGTGGATAATAGGACTTCAAACATTGCATCGTACTCAAATAACCTGCTGGATTTAAAGCTCATTTCATCTTCATCAACTCATCAAAAGACTGGACTAACGCTAAGTTTTACTTCACCTATCTGACTCATTGAAAAGACTTTCATTCATTGACTTTGTGGTACTTGTAAATAAACACTTGTGGGAGCAATAAAATAGGTTGCAAAGATCATTTGTTTGTTTTAGAGATTTTATCAGTACATGTCAAATCTGCTGAACCCCTCAGAGTAACATCCAAAAAAAAGAGGAGGTGTTACAAGCTAATCAGAGAACATATCTACAGTTACATATATGTTCAGTTCTATTTTACGTGACAATAAATATTGTCAAAACGTTTTTGAATTGTACTGAATTCATTTGATTTGACAGTCAGGAATCAATTACATGCAGATCTACAACTACTAGGCTACTTATAATGTATATAATTTATATCACACTAACTAGTTAGACATTATGATCTTCCGGACCTTTGCTTCAATAAATTTTCTGTTACTGGAATTTAAAATTTTAGTTGAATACCCCTGTTCTAGGCCATTGAGTGATTTATAAACAAGTAACAGTACTTTAAAATCAATTCTAAATGCAACTGGAAGCCAGTGCAAGGACCTGAGGACTGGTATGATGTGTTCATGTTTTCTGGTTCTGCTCAGAATCCTGGCAGCAGCATTTTGTACGAGCTGCAGCAGTCTTATGGTCTTTTTGGGAAGACCAGTGAGGAGGCCATTACAATAATCCACCCTGCTGGTGATGAAAGCATGAACAAGTTTCTCTAAGTCTTGACTGGAGACAAAGCATCTAATTCTTGCAATATTTCTGAGATGATGATATGCTGATTTAGTTACTGTCTTTACATGGCTACTGAAACTCAGGTCTGACTCCAAAATCACACCAAGATTCTTGACTTGATTTTTAATTGTTTGACCTCTAGAGTGAAGGTACATGGTCACTGAGAACTTCATCTTTGTTTCCAAACGCAATGACTTCAGTTTTGTCTTTGTTTAACTGAAGGAAGTTTAGGCACATCCAATTTTTAATTCAGATTTATTAAAAAAGAAAAACTGAAATATCACATGGTCCTAAGTATTCAGACCCTTTGCTGTGACACTCCAGCTGTGTTTGATTATACTGATTGGACTTGATTAGGAAAGCCACACACCTGTCTATATAAGACCTTACAGCTCACAGTGCATGTCAGAGCAAATGAGAATCATGAGGTCAAAGGAACTGCCTGAAGAGCTCAGAGACAGAATTGTGGCAAGGCACAGATCTGGCCAAGGTTACAAAAAAAATTCTGCTGCACTTAAGGTTCCTAAGAGCACAGTGGCCTCCATAATCCTTAAATGGAAGACGTTTGGGACGACCAGAACCCTTCCTAGAGCTGGCCGTCCGGCCAAACTGAGCTATCGGGGGAGAAGAACCTTGGTGAGAGAGGTAAAGAAGAACCCAAAGATCACTGTGGCTGAGCTCCAGAGATGCAGTTGGGAGATGGGAGAAAGTTGTAAAAAGTCAACCATCACTGCAGCCCTCCACCAGTCGGGGCTTTATGGCAGAGTGGCCCGACGGAAGCCTCTCCTCAGTGCAAGACACATGAAAGCCCGCATGGAGTTTGCCTAGATGGTGAGAAATAAGATTCTCTGGTCTGATGAGACCAAGATAGAACTTTTTGGCCTTAAATCTAAGCAGTGTGGAGAAAACCAGGCACTGCTCATCACCTGTCCAATACAGTCCCAACAGTGAAGCATGGTGGTGGCAGCATCATGCTGTGGGGGTGTTTTTCAGCTGCAGGCACAGGACAACTGGTTGCAATCGAGGGAAAGATGAATGCGGCCAAGTACAGGGATATCCTGGACGAAAACCTTCTCCAGAGTGGTCAGGACCACAGACTGGGCCGAAGGTTTACCTTTCAACAAGACAATGACCCTAAGCACACAGCTAAAATAACGAAGGAGTGGCTTCACAACAACTCCGTGACTGTTCTTGAATGGCCCAGCCAGAGCCCTGACTTAAACCCAATTGAGCATCTCTAGAGAGACCTAAAAATGGCTGTCCACCAACGTTTACCATCCAACCTGATAGAACTGGAGAGGATCTGCAAGGAGGAATGGCAGAGGATCCCCAAATCCAGGTGTGAAAAACTTGTTGCATCTTTCCCAAAAAGACTCATGGCTGTATTAGATCAAAAGGGTGCTTCTACTAAATACTGAGCAAAGGGTCTGAATACTTAGGACCATGTGATATTTCAGTTTTTCTTTTTTAATAAATCTGCAAAAATGTCAACAATTCTGTGTTTTTCTGTCAATATGGGGTGCTGTGTGTACATTAATGAGGAAAAAATGAACTTAAATGATTTTAGCAAATGGCTGCAATATAACAAAGAGTGAAAAATGTAAGGGGGTCTGAATACTGTCGTGGCAAATTCGATGTCTCTTTGTCCCTTCAGATCTGGTCTCAAAGAAAAACTTGCAGAGTCGAAGTTCCAGGTCTCAGAAGTATTTAACTTTATTGTCAAGCAACAAAGTGAGATGCCAGCTCCGCATCTGAGGCTCCCGTAGCCGGGGCGCAGTTTTTATACATTTTTCTTATCTCTTAAAAACACACCAAATTAATATCATTGGCTTTTTCTTATCTCTTAAAATACACCAAAGTAATATCATTGGCTGGTAATATTCACCTTAACAGTTATTTTCCATGATATGATCTACGGGGGCTCTTCTTCCCATGTACTCTCCGACCTTTCTGTCATAGACACTTCACTAATATAATTGCAGGTGTTGCTTATGTAAGAGAATTTTCTTAGTAAGGGTGACCAGCTTCCAGCTACTGTACATCTTTTGACATCATTTCTCATGGCCTTCTGCCAATTGATGGTCAACCCTTTTCCCATTGGCCAAATGAAAAATTGTATCAAAACAGTCAATGCTCCCAGGAGGCAAGAAGCCTTCACGTGACACCCTTTAATAGTGGTCTTGTTCATTTCACAGCCACCTGTTGTCTGGTGGAAAATTACCTTGGGTCGGTATATGCATAATAATCAGTCATAAAGCTTTGACTTATTATATTCATATGTCCCACCCATAAATTGACTTAATATCTCTACGAAATCGCTACAAAATGTAGGTTTCTGTAATTCATCCAAAAACAGAAAAACAAAAAAAATAGACAGGCCTTTTCTAGTAATAGACTAAATAAATCAATAAAAAAAAAAAAAAAAAGAAAAACTTACAAATGCTGCAACTTGCTCCACAGATATTCTGTGCTCTGGACCATGCTGCTGCTCCCTTGGTATAGTAGGCGTAGTTGCATGTTCTTTGATTGATTCCTTAAAATCGAATAGAAAAATCGATTGGTAACGTACATGTATGCATTTTTACAATACGTTAGGTCTGCACAATATATTGTTTCAGCAACGACAATTCTGCCAATTTGACTAAACCATTATTTTCAGTCAATGTACAAGATTTTTTTATGATGTCATCAAATTGAGAAACCCTCTCCATGTATTGTGATGTGCCCATGATGACTTTGATATACATTGATATTTTGTATGAATAGAATATTGTTTACCCCTGTAAGAAGGTAGTATTTGGTAGGAGGTGTAGAAAGCATAATTTAAAGAACTGCGTTACTCCAGAATTAAAATGTCCTGATAATTTACTCACCCCCATGTCATCCAAAATATTCATGTCTTTCTTTCTTCAGTCGAAATGAAATTGAGGAAAATTTGGAGAAAAATTTTGGAATGTTTTCGATTAAAGAAAGAAAGACATGAACATCTTGGATGACACGGGAGTGAGTAAATTATCAGGACATTTTAAATCAGGAGTGAACCATCCCTTTAAACTAATGTTATTTTTGTTCCCCCCACCTAAAATAGCCTGTATCTCAGAGAAATGTAATGATCATTCTCATTCTCTATTTTAAGGACATCACAACATGTAGAGGGTGGTGATCATCGACAGAATGAATGTCCACCACATCAAGTGCAGAAGAAGGAGACACAGAGAAGGCAAAAAAATGTCTGTCAAATCCAACTGTATCCCATTTTTTCACAATGAATTTGACTTTGGAGTCAATGACCACAATGTTCTGAATGGTTGCAAACTGGGGCTCACCATCAGCAGAGTGAGACACAAAAAGTGTCATTCCTGACCTGTAAGTAGTTCCCTTGCATTTAATCCACGATGGCAAATAGACATCTGGGAACAATGGAATTCCCTCAAATCCACATTTTACTTTCTCAATCCTCTAGGTCCCAGGAATGTGGTGTATCGTGGACCAACTTCAAAGTCATGCGAGAACATCTTCCCAGAGCAAGATGTAGCACGACATCATCTGGCCTGCGTTTTACAAATATTGCAAAAATTGCAGGCTACGCGACTTAGTCTTTTGAAAAAACCCTGCTTTGCCTCAAAACGCATGCACCAGAACTGAACCAAAGGTCCAAGTTTCCTGATGGCCCCAGGATAATGAAGCATAAAGTGGTGTTTTGGCTTCAAATGCCTATCTGGATAAAGCTCCAAAAACAGCCTATGGTGTTCCTCAATCAGATGCTGCAAAAATATTACTGCCTCTGCAGTCAAGGCTGGAGAGAAAATCAACTCCATGCAGCTAAGTAATGAAAGTAGTAGCTCCCAGTGTTTCTCGCCTTCTGGAATCAAATCTCCTATCATAAGAGGCAACAGGCTTAGAAGGCACCACATCTGTGCTGCTGTCTGTCTGATGGCCCCATCAGGGTTTTTAAGATCCTGAGGTTTGATAGCAGATGGCTTGTTGTGACCATCAGAAAAACCATAGTCAAAGCTTGTCAATCTATTATTCAACTGATCAAGCGTCAAGAGTTTTTGTTCAATCAAAGAACTGAGAACAAGCTTGGTTTCATAACCTCCAACCCCTTCCAAAATGTCATGCATGACATCTGGAGTAACATTGTCAGTTACATGGTAGAACTGCAGTTTGAGTGAACACTTTCTTTTGATGCCAGTTTCAGTTGGGTTATTCTGAAGTAGATCAGAATGGTAGTTAACCCTGTTGTGCATTACTGACAGATCCTCAACTGTCTGTCCTCTCAAAACCTCTTTGTGTACCCGACACCATCGACACACGGTTTTCCCTGAGAAATGTTGTGTAGCCTAGGATGCCATTAAGACCCAGGTTATCCCCACAAACCTGTGCGACTCCTGCTTTGACAGTGCCCTTGAAATGTTTTGTCTCAACCTGAATTCCTTCCAATTCCAGATCCTCAATGTCACACACAACTGGATCTAAGACAGCATTTATACCATAGGTTTTTACATCGTCTGTCTTGTAGAAAGATACTCAGGTCACAAGCATTTAAGAGTAAAATAAACAAAACCTAGCTTGTGAACTGATGTTTTCAATCCAAGTGGATTGACCATCTCACAATCATCATTGTAAAGCACAAGAGGAATGGACAACTCTTTGGAAAAGAGTTAATTTGTTTTAAAGATTGTGCCATCTCTAAAATCTTCAAGAGCAGTGCTTTCTTGATTTTGCCACTCAAAGATTTTCTCCATCGTTCCTGGACTTTCTAATACCTGCTTCAGTAAAGGCTTTAGAGGAACACGCTGAAAAGTGTCTCGGACTGCCACTTGTCTAACAGTCCCCGTCGATGGGTCTCTCTGTTGAGTGTATGAAAAGCCAGGGAGAGGTACTTCCTCTGGCTGCACAAAGCATCCAGACTGAGTAAAATACTGCATTTGCTTGTACTCTGACTCAAATCCCTGAAATGGTTGAGCTGCACATGCAAAATGCTCTAAAAGCTGCTGGCCCCCAGGACTCTCACTGTGGCCTATCTCTCTTAAAAAGGAAACAGATTTTCTCTGTCGAGATCCAACAACATCACTGATAAGGCTAGATGTGTGATCTACCACAAAATTAACAGCACTCAATGTTTGAGAGGAATTTGATCTTAATTTCGCTAAAAACAAAGCTACTCTGTCTCGTATATTTTCTTCCTCTAACTCATAACATTGTTCCTCAGCAATTTCATCCCAGTCCTCATCACACTGTTCAACATAGCATCTAAAACTGAATTTGATGAATCATCATCAGGCTCAACTAAAGGGGTTTCCTCCATTTCATCTCCAATTTCATTAACATGCTCCAGTAGGTGTCTTCTAAATGATCTAATAAGACTGAATGTGCGATGACATCCAGCTTGAGCACACTGAAAATAACTAGATGTAGAAAATACATGATGTACTACCCTTAAATGTGCAAACAAAGCTCTAATATGAGGTCCCAAAGACCTTTTGCATTTAAAACAGATGTACCCCATGCCTTCTACACCTAATACCTTTTACTTACATCAAGCAAATTCTTGAGGTACTTCTTGAATTTTAAACAAAGTCCAATAATGGGGATCAGAGAGGTCAGTGTGATATCATCTAAAAGAAGGAGGGTTTCTTGATCAATTTTCTCAGCTGTAAGAGAGAAAAAAAAATATGCATAACATAGAAGTATTTTGATGGAGATAAAACTAAAAATTAATTCCATGTACATACACTTTGCATTTACGTTAAGCACAGGGAAGTGTAATAAAGCTTAAAAATATGATTTCCCCAAGGAGTTAATTTTTTTTTTTTTGTCTGTTTCATACTGCTAAATGTGAACTTATTTATGCATTAAAAACATTAAAGTGCATTCCTAATGCATGTTTAAAGGATTAGTTCACTTTCAAGTTACTTTATAACTTGTTAAATCCATATTTAACAAGTTATAAAGTAAAATATCTAGCTTTTGCCCAAAACCGCCTTCCCTATTCAACTTACGGAAAAAGCTTAATTGACGTGACGCCAGTTTACACTTTCTTCGTAACTTGAATATGGAAAGTGGTCTGGCGGAAGCTAGATATTTTACTTCATAACTTGTTAAATATGGATTTTTTTTTTTTTTTTAAATGTTTTTACACAAACGCATCACTTCACTTCAGAAGGCCCCCTGGAGCCGTGTGGAGTACACGTTTACGATGGATGGATGTGAATGGAGACACTTCAGATCTTCGCTCACTGCCATTATAAACCTCGGATGCATCAGGATATTTATTAATATTTCTCAGATTATGTTCATCTGAAAGAAGAAAGGCATATACACCTAGGATGGCTTGAGGGTGAGTAAATCCAGGGGAAAATCATTTTCATTTGAAGGTGAACTAATCCTTTAAACTCACAGCACATGCAGATATGGATCACTGCATTCATTGTGTGTTAGAAATCAGGAATGGTGGGAAAACATTGTGTTAGGTACATTTTTCATCTTCAAAACAAACTTCGGTCTTCAGTCGACAAAGTATAAATCTGTCTGGCAAGCGCGCATCCCATAATGTTAATGCGTTAGGTCAGTAGGCGGTCTTTTGTGGCTGTTCAAACACATTTAATCGTTTTCGACTACCTCTGGAAGTGGTCAAGCTCAAAATGTTTTAGACCCTGTTTACACCTGTATTTAGCATCGTCCACTTGTGATCTGATCAACCAAAACACATCATTATACCAGGTGTAAACAGAGTTGCTCATGTGCCCCTCTTTGCTTTGAAACATGCAGTACAACAGATTATATACTTGATTAACTCGCGGCCTTTTACAATTTGATAAGTGCACAAAGCCATATTGTATTTGCATTTTTATTTTGATTGATGATTTGGTGCAAAACGTCCGAGTCGCCCTTGTGGGGAACCCCGCCCGTGTCGCAATTGTCCCGGTCCCCGGCCGACCTATCTCCCCTCGATGGTACGGTCGTCTCGTTAAAACCAGAGCGGCCGCTCTGGCGTGCCATTGGGTCCAGCACGAACACTGGGGAGAGAGATGGGTGACTCGCTCCCCACAGGAGGTAAAAACCTCCTCAAACATGGGTGAGTGGAGACCCGTGTACGAAAAGACTGCCAGAGAATAAATCTGAGTGTTTGGCAGGTGGTGAGGTGGGCGAGAGGGCACCCGCGTACGAAAATGTGAGGTGGTGAGGCGGAGGAGAGCACACTCCACCCGCGTACAAAAATGTGAGGTGGTGAGGCGGAGGAGAGCACACTCTACTTGTGTACGAAATTAGAGGTGGTGAGACAGAGGAGAGCACACCACCACATGCGTATGAAAATGAGAGGTGGTGAGACGGAGGAGAGCACACTCTACTTGTGTACGAAAATGAGAGGTGGTGAGGCGGAAGAGAGCACACCACCACATGCGTATGAAAATGAGAGGTGGTGAGACGGAGGAGAGCACACTCTACTTGTGTACGAAAATGAGAGGTGGTGAGGCGGAAGAGAGCACACCACCACATGCGTATGAAAATGAGAGGTTGTGAGACAGAGGAGAGCACACTCTACTTGTGTACGAAAATGAGAGGTGGTGAGGCGGAGGAGAACACACTCCACCCGCGTACGAAAATGAGAGGTGGTGAGGCGGAGGAGAGCCCAGATAGCAAGGTGACAATGATTGAATGTTGAAATTCCATCAGAATCATCATTTTGGTTGAGATTGAAAATTCAACGTTAAATAATATTGAATCAATGTTGAAATTTCAATGCTTTTCAGTGTTGAAAAAGACAACATTGAATCAACGTTGATTTTGGTCAGCTTCATCACTGGTGGAACTTAGACTATGTCAATCCATCTGTCCCCTCATTCAACACTTTATTCACATTAGCATTCATGCTCCCCATGACCCTTCCCTCTAGTCCCACAAAAAAAAAAAAAAAATAATAATTTTAAAAAATCCTGCCAACTTAAGTGTAGATAAACTCCAACCAGTTGGAAGTCAGTGAGATGAAAAAGCTGGACATTATTATAATAATAATGTTACACTCTTTCAACTTAAACACTAAATTCACAACTACTCAAACATCTCACCTGAACTTTAAGGATCCAGCGTCAGATGTTTTTCTGATGTCACGACGCACGAGCGTCTTGAACTTTCTGCTCGAATCAATCGATTTTCTCAGACTGAAAGGTAGGTTGAATTTGGAAATTTGTTTTACTCTATATATTATGTTAGATTTTGCTGTATTTGGCCGTGCAGTCGTTTGGGTGGCTCGCCAATGTATTAGATTTCTCTAATACATAAAATAAGTAAGCTTGACCAGAGTTCTTGTGGGGAGAAGAATTTATTGAAGGTAGTAGTGTAGCACAGTTCTTCAGCAACGATGTTAGCGTCTCAGCCTTCAAAACATCTTAACCCAAAGTTCTGTCTGTGGGACAGAACTTTATACACGAAGACAAAAGGGTTACAAACAATAGAACACTGTTAGGACCTCCCACAGGAGATCAATCTACCCTGTGATCTGCTCTGAGCAATGCTGTTTCTTTGTCATTCACACCCATCAGTTTCTGTGGGCCATACGTCTATATGGGCCATTTGGTTCACACCTTTACAAACACAGAGTTGATTGCATCTGAGGCACAGTCACAATGTAAATGCATCTAACTAAAGATAATGAAAATACACATAATCTTTCAATCCCTCCTCTGATCATTTTTGATCATAAAACAAACTTCCATAAATCATGTATACAGCATGCTGCATACAGGTTTGATTACTTAATGTAATGGCAGAATAAGTGTTTATGATGAAGACTGCATCCTCCTGAATGCTTGAGTCCTTTATTTTGACATTGTGGTCTTGAGGAAGTGGTGGATAGTGTTGTTTTCTGTGGACGTTCAGGCACGTTCAGCTAGGTGGCCAGTGCAGTGCGGTCTAGGCGTTGGTCGTCTTTGGTCATCATCTGGAGTGCTGAAACACCTGCAATCACACAAAAGAGAAAAAAATGTATCTTGCCAAGGAAAATATTTTAATCAAATAACACTTAACTACTCCTAAAACTGTCCCTATTTAATATTGGCAGGACACTACTGTGTTTATCAGTGGATGTATGTTTATGTCTTCGTCCTCAGGCGACAAGCTAGAGCCTAAAAACCCTAGTCCCACCATTTCTGGACTCTGATAAACACTACTGCCATCTATCCCTCATCTCTAGGTAGATGTTTCAAATCCCACTGGCTCACGTCGATCCACTTTTCTTTGCACCTTAACTGCTCCATCAGCTACCAAGAGATCCTGATGTGGGCTTTTCCACCTGGATTCTTTCATTGACCTCTGAGTTTTTTTAATTGTTACTCTACCATGGCCCCCCTTTGGAGGTGTCAAAACTTTATCCTTCACATTGTGTACTGCCAGGCTGAGTCTTTCATCAGTTTGGACAAGGCGGTCAGATGTTAGATTTTCATTGGGCATGGCCGGCCTGTGACATGTTCAAAGAAGTATAGTCCTGTTTTCCTGTGGTCATCCTCCACTGCATTGGTTGTCTTCATGCAGTTCAACTCCCATTTTCCATCAATGGTGTTTTTTCTTTGTGCACTTCATTCTGCATCTATTTACTGTCTGGTTGTCTGTCTTGCTCAGTTGTCTAAATGCCGCTGTATGTGCACCTCTCTCTTTACGCTTGTTTGCAGTACCGTCTACTAGGACATCATCTTTGGCTTCAGTTGTTGAAACTTCTGTGTATGCTTTCACCTTTGGGATGGGGTCTTCATTTGTCTTATTTGCATACACATGGAGTACTCAGTTGTTGGATGAGATGTCACTAGTTGGTGCTGCAGAGAGAGGTTCTTCAGTTTTCCTGCGGCTCAAAAGCTTTCAGCAGAGTCTGCTTTTGCTTCTCTGTCAGCTGCTGAAACCTCTTCAACAAGTTGTCATCATCATCACTTCGATGTTTAAAATCATCTTGCAATCACGAACCAAGTGTCCTTCTCGTGCAGTACCTGCATCTTCCTTGACTTTTGCTTTTGGGTATCTCACATATTCATGTTCTTCATACCCCGTTTCCTGTTGTTGAATGATAAGGTTTTGGTTTGCAAAGCTCTGAGATTGACTTCCTGTGTTCTTTCAATCTTTGCTGACCATTTCACAATCTGCATGAATGCTGTTCCAATGCTGTCCCAGTCATCATACCTGATTTTAAGGCTTTAGAAATCTCAGGTTTCAGTCCATTTACAATGCGGTTTTAAGAGGCATGCCGGTATCTTTACTGAGATCTTCATTGTTGTTCACATCGGCATATTCCAACCAAATTTGTATGAAGCGTTCTTCATACTCAGCAACACTTTCGCCTGTCTTCTGCATGCATGAGGTAATTTTAGCCCAATTAACCTCTGCAGGTTTCAGTTCAAACAAGAATGTTCGTACAGCTTCCCATCCAGCCTCAATGTTCGCTTGAGACTCAACAGTCCTTCTTTCAACACTTACTGTTAATCTCTTTTGGTCATGTCCCTTAAGTTCACATTAACAATCATCACTCTAGTGGGTGCAAATTGTATATTTTCTGCAAACGCTGAAGAAATTGCCAAGCTTTCCGTGGTTGTTTGTATACATCTGGCAAATCTTTTGACCATTTGTCAACTTGCTCTGGAGTAGCTGGCTGGTATGTTCTGTGTGGAACATATTTCTTTACCACTTTTGTGACAGTTCGAGTTTGTCGTTCACCATTTTCCTCATACTCCTCCTCATTGTCAATTTCAACTTCAGTCCTTCTGTTTGACAATTACAGGAGCAATCCTAACCTTCAAGTTGTCCTTTCTGATATCATCATGTGTGTTTACATCGCTGTCAGAGTTCACTGTGGAACTGTTGTCACTTTCTCTAAGCAGATAAAGGTCTTGATGATCCTCATTCTTCTGGAGATCACTAAATGGATAGAGAAACTCTTGTTCTGCTTTGCTGCTAGATCTTATGGAATGACTCTTTTTTTTCCAGAACAGTCTTTTGATTCCAATCGTTTGGAAAGCAAATTTAACAACTTGGTCTTCTTTAGTAGTCTTTCTTTGTCTTTCTTTTCATTCTGCAATTGTTCAGCCAGTGCTCGAACCTTTGCTTTCTCTGCTTTATCACGTAGTAATTTGTCAGTCTCACACTTCTGTAGATGCTGTTGAATTTGTTTGACCAAAATTACAGACAAGCCATCTCTGTTTGTGTTTGCTCTTGAGCGCTGCATCTTTCCATAAGCCCTTTTAATGTCCAGCAAGGCCCATTGTCCATTCTCTGAGTGCCTAATGTTGTACTTCTGGCAGATGTCACCCTGGCACTTCCTTAGTCCCAGCCTTTTGTTCAAATATTCATTCAGATTTTCCATCATCTGATCAATAGTAACATTTGGAGGTTCTGTTCCATGTCTTTCTGTTGTTGGTCTCAATGCAGGGCCATTACCCTTGTTTCATGCAGACTCAGCCATGGCAAGTACAGGAGATGTGCCCTCAGAGGTGTGAAACAGAACAAAAGGTGTTAGAGCCGTTAAGGTGCTTATTCAGATTTAAATTCTCAGCAATCTTTTAGACTGACCATTTCAGATACCCGGACAAATCAAATATGTTTCCAAAATACAAAATACACTCTACTTGTACTCCTAACAATTTCCTAACAATCCAATGTTAAATAACAGTTCAATGTTATTCTTTCTAGTCTGCTAACTCAGCTTAGTTTTTAATACTACATTTAAGACAAAACATTAATTTTCAGGCTAATATTCCTTGTTTCCTTTCTGAAAACTTCTGACTGAAAAGACTTGTTCTATTCTTTTTGAGTCCTAGTTCACAAGGCTGAATTTAGTTCAAATTGGTCTCTTAGACAATTTACTTTAGATCTTTCCGTATCTTTCATCTGAAGGCTAACCAACTTATAGTTCCATGGCTTTTATGCCATCATCTTCTAACCCAGTTAGAACATTTATTTCAAAACTAAATAGTGGCTACTGAATTAGCACCCAGTCAAGAAATTATAATTCTTGCAGCAACATCAGTCCCAAGACATTCTATGGTTTCTACAGTCTCTGGATGAATGGACTAAACTGTTTCTTTAATCTGTTCTTTTCTATTTATACAGTAGGGATGGGCGATATGGCCTAAAAAATTATCACGATAATTTCAGGTATTTATTGCGATAACGATACCAAGACGATAATTTATATATATATATATATACCATAAACTTGATAGTCATTAGTCAGCAAGAAAAATAAGAAAACAAACCATTTAAAACAAAACGAACTGGATTAGAAACTGAATTATTTTAGTATAAGTATCATAACTTTATTATTATAAAATATACCTAAACTGAGTGCTTGTAATCAACGCATCATTTTATTCTGGAGACTGAACTCGCGCTCTGCTGCCACACTGGAGCGTGCTCACCACCTACTGGGGCGCACAAACGTCAACAACTAGACTTATCGTAATTATCGAGAGGAGACAAAGTTTTATCGTGAGGAGAATTTCAACGGTATTTATCGCAAACGATACTTTACGATACGATCTTTACAGAACTTATACATGAAGACAAGGGTTACAAACAATAGAACACTGTTAGGACCTCCCACAGGAGATCAATCTACCCTGTGATCTGCTCTGAGCAATGCTGTTTCTTTGTCATTCACACCCATCAGTTTCTGTGGGCCATACGTCTGTATGGCCCACAGAAACTGTATTTAAATTTATATTTTTCTGTTCTATTATTTGTCTTTGACATGTTAGCTCTGATTTGATGTATATGTTTGCCCAAAATTATGATCCAAATCTGTAAGTAAAGACATTGTGAGCTAACGTTACATTTGCCTAACTTGGTGTTTGCTTCGCCCAGGGAAAAATGTTAGGACTTTTTTTTCAGTAGTAGTAGAAATAGTAGATTATAAATAGTATTTGCACAACTAATTAATTGACCTGGCAAACAACTATCGACCACTAATAATGCTGTAAAAATGTTTCTCCCCTTAGGACCTAAAGCTTTTCAATGTTGTTTGATGACTGAGGACACTTTACAATACATGGTAAGTAATTTCTATAAAAAACTGATATAGTTAATAGATAATGAATTACTAATGTCCAAACCAGATGTTCATTAACTCACCTTTATGCCATCCCAAATGCATGTGACTTTTGTGTTTTGTTTTGCCTGTGTTCCCATGTTAGTTTTTCAGAAAAAGAATACATTTATTTTGTAGTCATTCTAGCAAAAGGCGATGAAACTGGTTTGTTTTATGTGCACAACTTTAGGATAACCAGACAGATGATTGTGAGGGTGACCCTGAGCAGCCCTTCGTGGTGGTGTTCATTCTTCAGAAGGAGCTGGAGAACTTCATGAACCACCTGCTGACATTGGGTGCTTCTCAATATTCAATTCAATTCAATTCACAATTATTTGAATAGCGCTTTTCACGATACATATCATTTCAAAGCAGCTTTACAGAGAATGCATGTCAACATCACAATTTAAAGAATGCAGTTAGCAAATAATGTAATAATTTAGGCAATTAATTTACAATCACTGTTAGCAGTTTAACTGAACGTAGAAGCAATGAGCTCCTGAAAAATGAATTACATTAACAATGATTAGGATATAGAAATTGTGTAATGTGCATGTTGATCCAGATGATTGCATCTTCTGAAGTCCTCACAGGAGTTGGCGCCGTCTCTTCATAGGTGTTGGTCATCTGAGGTCTTCTTAAGAGGCTGGATCCAAACTGAAGCTGAAGTCATCTCTAGTCACCTTGGGACGGGTGTCCCGAGGCAAAACAGAAAAGCAAATGGAGAATAATTAGCGTAGCTGCTGTTCATAACATTAAGCAAAGATAGTCATGTGCAGTTGATCTGATATGAGATGCATTATGTGAATGCTTGGCTAAAGAGATGCGTCTTTAATCTAGATTTAAACTGGGTGAGCGAGTCTGAGCCCCGAACATTATCAGGAAGGCTATTCCAGAGTTTCGGAGCCAAATGTGCAAACGCTCTCCCCTTTAGTGGACTTAGCTATCCTAGGTACAACCAGAAGTCCAGAGTTTTGTGATCTTAAGGAGCGTGAAGGATTGTAGGGCGATAGAAGATCAGTTAGTACACAGGAGCTAAACCATTTAGAGCCTTATAGGTCATTAGCAATACTTTATAATCGATACGGAACTTAATGGGTAACCAGTGTAGAGATGATAAAATTGGTGTTATATGATCATATTTTCTTGACCTGGTAAGAACTATAGTAGCTGCATTTTGTACTAATTGTATCTTGTTTATTGAGGAAGCAGGACAACCAGCTAATAATGCATTGCAGTAATCTAGTCGAGACGTCATGAAAGCATGAACTAACTTTTCTGCGTCAGAAATAGATAACATATTCCGTATCTTAGCAATGTTTCTGAGGTGGAAGAAGGCTGTTTTTGTAACATATGAAATATGATTTTCAAAAGACAAGTTGCTGTCTAATATAACACCCAGGTCTTTAACTGTCGAGGATGGAGTAACAGTACATCCTTCTAAATGCAGATTGTAGTCTGAGAGATTCTGTGTACAGGTTTTTGGTCCAATAAGTAATACTTCAGTCTTATCTGAATTTAATAGAAGAAAATTACTAGTCATCCAAAGTTTTACTTCTTTAATACATTCTGTCAGATTGGATAATTTAGAGGTTTCATCTGGTTGTGTTGAAAATATAACTGAGTATCATCGGCATAGCAGTGGAAACTAATTCCATGTTTTCTTATAATATTGCCGAGTGGCAGCATGTAGATTGAAAATAGCAGAGGGCCTAACACTGATCCTTGCGGCACTCCATAGTTTACTATCGTTATCTTAGATTTTTCCCCGTTTATATAAACAAAATTGTGACGGTCTGATAGGTACGACCTAAACCACCGTAATGCCTGTCCCTGAATACCAGTGTAATTTTGTAGTCGATCTAGGAGTATTTTATGATCTATAGTGTCGAACGCAGCACTGAGATCAAGTAACACTAGTATTGAGACACAGCCTTGGTCAGAAGCTAGAAGTAGGTTGTTTGTAATTTTAACGAGCGCAGTTTCTGTGCTATGATGAGATCTGAATCCTGACTGAAATTTTTCATAGATAGTGTTTTTTTGTAAGAAGGAGCACAATTGGACCGACACCACTTTTTCTAGTATTTTAGACATAAATGGAAGATTTGAAATTGGTCTGTAATTTGCTAATACATTTGGATCTAATTGTGGTTTCTTAATGAGAGGCTAGCTTGAACGGTCGTGGGACGTGACCTAGAGATAAAGACGAGTTGATAATATTGAGAAGAGGCTCTTCTGCTACAGGTAACAATTCCTTCAGTAGTTTAGTGGGTACTGGATCTAATAAACATGTTGTTGGTTTAGATGCAGTGATAAGTTTATTTAGCTCTTCCTGTCCTATAGTTGTAAAGCACTGCAGCTGTTCTTGAGGGGCAATAATTGAGGCTGAATCATAAAACTCTGTTAAAGGTTGTACATTTACAATTGTATTTCTGATGCTTTCGATTTTCTCAGTAAAGAAATTCATAAAGTCATCACTACTAAATTGTAATGAAATGTTTTGTTCTGGTGATATCTGTTTATTTGTTAATCTAGCCACTGTACTAAACAAGAACCGTGGATTGTTTTGGTTATTTTCTATGAGTTTGCGGAGATGCTCGGCCCTGGCTGCTTTTAGAGTCTTTCTATAACGGGACGAGCTGTCTTTCCATGCGATTCTGAAGACCTCTAAACGAGTTTGTCTCCATTTGCGTTCTAGATTGCGAGTTTCTTTTTTGATAGAGCGAGTAATACTGTTGTACCAAGGTACAGTATTTTTCTCTCTAACCTTTTTTAATCTCATCGGTGCAACAGTATCTAATGTACTAGTGAAAATGGTGCACATGCTGCTAGTCATTTTCTCGAGATCATTTGTGTGTTTAGGTACGATGAGTAGTTGAGACAGATCAGGCAGGTTATTTGTGAATTTATCTATAGTTGTCGGGAGAATTGTTCTGCCTAGTCGATATTGCAGCGCAATTTGACAAATATCATCAGTATGCAGTACGCATGTTACAAGGTAGTGATCAGAGACATCATCACTTTGCGGTAGAATTTCTATATCGGTTGGATTGATTCCATGTGATATAATTAAATCTAGTGTACGATTAAAACGGTGAGTCGGTCCAGTGACATTTTGTTTGACCCCAAATGAGTTTAGTAAATCAGTAAACGCAGCCCCTAACGCATCATTTGTATTGTCAACATGAATGTTAAAATCTCCAACAATAAGCCCTTTATCGACGTTGACCAATAGGTCTGAGAGAAAGTCTGAAAACTCTTTTAGGAAATCAGCATAAGGCCCTGGAGGTCTATAAACGGTAGCCAAAGCAAGAGAGAGTAGCGACTTTTTACTTATATCTGAGAGTGTAACATTTAGCATAAGAATTTCAAATGAATTAAACCTATAGTTTGTTTTCTGAGTAACATTAAGATTATCTCTATAGATTGTTGCTACACCACCGCCACGGCCAATCAGACGGCATTTGTTTTTATAACAGTAGCCAGGTGGACAAGATTCATTAAGACTGAAATAATCATTTGGTTTAAGCCATATTTCAGTAAGGCAAATTAAATCAAGACTATTATCTGTGATCATTTCATTTATAATAACCGCCTTAGGTGTCAGTGATCTAATGTTTAGTAGCCCTAGCCATAGAAATTGTTTTTGTTCAGTAATTTTGCGAATTTCTGGTTTGATCACGATCAGATTTTTTCTAGATCCTTCATTTTTATTGTTAGACCTTACTATTGGGGAATAGACACAGTTTCTATAGACTGTACTACACTCACATTTCTATCAATTAAGTGGGCAGAACACAGACTGTGATTTGAGGTTTGACTTACTAGTCATACGGTGCGAAGCGTCTTGGAGATGTTCTCCGACAGAAGATCAGCTCCGATTCTGCTGGGGTGCAGGCCATCAGCACGGAAGAGCCTAGGTTGCTCCCAGAAAAGATTCCAATTATTTATAAAGAGCAGCTTCTGTTCATTACACCAAGACATCAACCATTCATTTAAAGCAAATAATCTACTGTCCGGACACGATGATCCTCGTCGCGGGCGATGTGGCTCGTACCGTCTCGATCGCGGGAAACTGCGCAGCGACATCAGGAACACGAGCACCAGGAAAACAGTGACTGCGCGCCTTACCTTTGGCTGTGGTAGCGTGGACGTGGAGTCTCCAATGACCACGGCGTCGCGTTCCGCCTCGCGAAGAGGGGAGAAGCGGTTCCGTGTCGAGACCTCGAAGATCGGGGGCGGCGGAGGAGGAGAGTGTAATGTTTGTTGTTCAATTAATGAAACTGTGTCTAACAAAACATCTTTTATTTTACAGAACGGTCCGCACATGGTGCAACTTCACAACATGACTAGGCGTCTCCTTCAGGTAGGACCAACACCTACAGGTAAGTACTTCACTACTGACATCTAGTGATTAGACTAGGTATATGCACATATCATGAAATACTCACTTATCATGACATCTCCTCTTTTTTTTAGATTTAAGGTTTCACCATTACTGCATTTAAATTCTTGCACGCTCACTTAACAACAACATATTATATAACAACTTAAACATTATGCTCTTTATACAAACCATCTCTTAATTAACATTCAACTTTCATTACTCTCTTTTTGCATAGTAACTACTTAAATGTCTGTTCACTTTACTAATGCCTCCTTTACAGGTCAAGTCTCTCAGGTGGTTTTACTGTGCATTTGGATCTTCGCAATTCAGGTAAGTGTGTCTCCTTTTCATCCTCTTTATTGTCTATAACTGGTTCTGTTTCCGATTCTACAGGTGATGTATCCTGTGGCACTGTTTCTTGTGTTTTCAGCAAACTTCTCCTATTTCTTCTCAGGATCTGACCATCTTCTGTTTTCACAGTGTAAGATCTTGGATAAACCTCCTCAAGGACTGTGGCTTTTCTATGCCAGGTATTGCAATCCTCAAGTCTTACTGTGTCATTGTTAGCAAGAGGTCGAAGACTCCTGGACTCTCTTATCATAGTTCATTTTCTGTCTCTTTTTTAGTTGCATTTGTTTCTTTTGCAACCCTTTGATTTTCTTTGGTTGTGTCAGGTAAGGCAGGGTAGTACGCAATTTTCTTCCCATTAGCATCTCAGCTGGAGATAAACCATGTTCCAGTGGTGAAGCACGGTAATTTAACAATGCTAGATATGGGTCAGACTTGCTGCTCACTGCTTTCTTCAGTAGCATTTTAACTATATGTACTCCCTTTTCCGTTTCCCGTTAGATTGTGGATATAGCGGGCTCGATGTCACATGTTTGAAGTCATACTCCACTGCAAATTCCTGGAATTCTTTGCTATTATAACACGGTCCATTGTCACTACAGACAACCTGAGGGATTCCATGCCTTGCAAAGATTGACTTCATGTGTGTGATTACACTGGCAGTAGATGTATTTGGAAGCAGAGCCATCTCTGGATAGTTAGACAGGTAGTCCACAACAAGCAGAGTTCTTCCCATTTAAGACAAACAAATCTGTTCCAATTTTCTGCCACGGCTCACTAGGTGTGTCAGTGATGATCATTGGCTCTTTTTGCTGCTTTGCTCGATGACTTAAGCAGGTATCACAGGTTGACACCATTCTGTCAATGTCAGCATTAATTCCTGGCCAATAGATGGCTGTCCTGGCTCTCCTTTTGCATTTTTCTGCTCCCAGATGTCCCTCATGCAATCTTCTCAGCATTTCCTTTCTCAGTGCTTGTGGTATTACTATTCTATTCTGTCTCAGCAGAAGTCCTTCTACCACACTCAACTCTGTCCTTATATTGTACCGTGAACATGCTTCCTTTTTCCAGCCTTCATTCAGAAGTTTGATGACAATCTGTAGCTCTTTGTCTTTCGCGGTTTCAGCTACAATCTGTTTAGACTTTGCATCAGTCACTGGAAGAGCACCAGCTATCATGTTCACATGAAGAGTCACGTCAGCTTCTGTAGAGCTCTTGTGATGTGTCTCACTGTCTGAGGTTGCTCTGGACAGGGCATCTGCTAGCACTATGTACTTTCCAGGTGTATATATCAGTTCAAAGTCATATCTCTGAAGCTTCATCATTAGCCGTTGGATTCTCTGTGACATTTCACTCAAATTTTTCTTGATGATGGCTATTAGTGGCTTGTGATCTGTCTCCGCCACAAACTTTGGAAGTCCATACACATAACTGTGAAACTTCTCCACCCCATACACCAGTCCAAGGCACTCCTTCTCGATCTGGGCATAACGACACTCAGCTTGCGTCATTGTTCTTGATGCATACGCAACTGGCCTCCAGTGTTTTCCTTCTTCCTGGAGCAGCACGGCTCCCAGGCCATCCTTAGATGCGTCAGTTGATATCTTTGTCCTCCTAGATGGTTCAAAGAAAGTCAGCACAGGCTCTGTTGTCAAGAGTGTCTTCAGACGTCCCCACTCTTGTTCATGGTTGTTTGTCCACTTGAACTCACACTTGTCATGTAACAGTTCTCTTGTGTACACTGTCTTTGACGACAGGTTTGGTATGAACTTGCCGATAAAGTTAATCATTC
>VTFQ01000020.1:1830784-1856401 GCA_036281575.1 Ancherythroculter nigrocauda
TTGTATCAAATTAAAGCTGAATATCTGTAGTTTACAAATATGTGCATGAATTTACTGTGTCTTGTTCACAAAGTGAAAGAGGAGATTTACAGTGGAGCCTGTTTTTGGGCCTTTCCAAGGCTGAAGCTGTGTGCTACAGCTGCCTGTACAAATTTATTTATTGTTCATTAACACAAAGTCCAATCACAAAGTGTCTTATATCATTGGAAAGCTGAATATCTGTAGTTTACAAATATGTGCATGAATTTACTGTGTCTTGTTCACAAAGTGAAAGAGGAGATTTACAGTGGAGCCTGTTTTTGGGCCTTTCCAAGGCTGAAGCTGTGTGCTAGAGCTGCCTGTACAAATTTATTTATTGTTCATTAAAACAAAGTCCAATCACAAAGTGTCTTATATCATTGGAAAGCTCGTGTTGTGCAGTTTCACACGATGTCAACATCACTGTTGTGCGTTGTTCGCAGGCCGAGAGAACAGGGGTCAAGTAAGGCCTTGCCGGGGTCATTCAGAGCTTTGTTGTGGATATATGCTCACCAAAATATTTGTAAATAAGCCAAATCTTAAGCTATATTCATGTATTTTGTATCAAATTAAAGCTGAATATCTGTAGTTTACAAATATGTGCATGAATTTACTGTGTCTTGTTCACAAAGTGAAAGAGGAGATTTACAGTGGAGCCTGTTTTTGGGCCTTTCCAAGGCTGAAGCTGTGTGCTACAGCTGCCTGTACAAATTTATTTATTGTTCATTAACACAAAGTCCAATCACAAAGTGTCTTATATCATTGGAAAGCTCGTGTTGTGCAGTTTCACACAATGTCAACATCACTGTTGTGCGTTGTTCGCAGGCCGAGAGAACAGGGGTCAAGTAAGGCCTTGCCGAGGTCATTCAGAGCTTTGTTGTGGATATATGCTCACCAAAATATTTGTAAATAAGCCAAATCTTAAGCTATATTCATGTATTTTGTATCAAATTAAAGCTGAATATCTGTAGTTTACAAATATGTGCATGAATTTACTGTGTCTTGTTCAGAAAGTGAAAGAGGAGATTTACAGTGGAGCCTGTTTTTGGGCCTTTCCAAGGCTGCAGCTGCCTGTACAAAAGTTGCCTGTACAAATTTATTTATTGTTCATTAACACAAAGTCCAATCACAATGTGTCTTATATCATTGGAAAGCTGAATATCTGTAGTTTACAAATATGTGCATGAATTTACTGTGTCTTGTTCACAAAGTGAAAGAGGAGATTTACAGTTGAGCCTGTTTTTGGGCCTTTCCAAGGCTGAAGCTGTGTGCTACAGCTGCCTGTACAAATTTATTTATTGTTCATTAACACAAAGTCCAATCACAATGTGTCTTATATCATTGGAAAGCTGAATATCTGTAGTTTACAAATATGTGCATGAATTTACTGTGTCTTGTTCACAAAGTGAAAGAGGAGATTTACAGTTGAGCCTGTTTTTGGGCCTTTCCAAGGCTGCAGCTGCCTGTACAAAAGCTGCCTGTACAAATTTATTTATTGTTCATTAAAACAAAGTCCAATCACAATGTGTCTTATATCATTGGAAAGCTTGTGTTGTGCAGTTTCACATGATGTCAACATCACTGTTGTGCGTTGTTCGCAGGCCGAGAGAACAGGGGTCAAGTAAGGCCTTACCGAGGTCATTCAGAGCTTTGTTGTGGATATATGCTCACCAAAATATTTGTAAATAAGCCAAATCTTAAGCTATTTTCATGTATTTTGTATCAAATTAAAGCTGAATATCTGTAGTTTACAAATATGTGCATGAATTTACTGTGTCTTGTTCACAAAGTGAAAGAGGAGATTTACAGTGGAGCCTGTTTTTGGGCCTTTCCAAGGCTGAAGCTGTGTGCTTCAGCTGCCTGTACAAATTTATTTATTGTTCATTAACACAAAGTCCAATCACAATGTGTCTTATATCATTGGAAAGCTTGTGTTGTGCAGTTTCACATGATGTCAACATCACTGTTGTGCGTTGTTCGCAGGCCGAGAGAACAGGGGTCAAGTAAGGCCTTACCGAGGTCATTCAGAGCTTTGTTGTGGATATATGCTCACCAAAATATTTGTAAATAAGCCAAATCTTAAGCTATATTCATGTATTTTGTATCAAATTAAAGCTGAATATCTGTAGTTTACAAATATGTGCATGACTTTACTGTGTCTTGTTCAGAAAGTGAAAGAGGAGATTTACAGTGAAGCCTGTTTTTGGGCCTTTGCAAGGCTGAAGCTGTGTGCTACAGCTGCCTGTACAAATTTATTTATTGTTCATTAAAACAAAGTCCAATCACAATGTGTCTTATATCATTGGAAAGCTCGTGTTGTGCAGTTTCACACGATGTCAACATCACTGTTGTGCGTTGTTCGCAGGCCGAGAGAACAGGGGTCAAGTAAGGCCTTGCCGAGGTCATTCAGAGCTTTGTTGTGGATATATGCTCACCAAAATATTTGTAAATAAGCCAAATCTTAAGCTATATTCATGTATTTTGTATCAAATTAAAGCTGAATATCTGTAGTTTACAAATATGTGCATGAATTTACTGTGTCTTGTTCAGAAAGTGAAAGAGGAGATTTACAGTGGAGCCTGTTTTTGGGCCTTTCCAAGGCTGCAGCTGCCTGTACAAAAGTTGCCTGTACAAATTTATTTATTGTTCATTAACACAAAGTCCAATCACAATGTGTCTTATATCATTGGAAAGCTGAATATCTGTAGTTTACAAATATGTGCATGAATTTACTGTGTCTTGTTCACAAAGTGAAAGAGGAGATTTACAGTTGAGCCTGTTTTTGGGCCTTTCCAAGGCTGCAGCTGCCTGTACAAAAGCTGCCTGTACAAATTTATTTATTGTTCATTAAAACAAAGTCCAATCAAAATGTGTCTTATATCATTGGAAAGCTTGTGTTGTGCAGTTTCACACAATGTCAACATCACTGTTGTGCGTTGTTCGCAGGCCGAGAGAACAGGGGTCAAGTAAGGCCTTGCCGAGGTCATTCAGAGCTTTGTTGTGGATATATGCTCACCAAAATCTTTGTAAATAAGCCAAATCTTAAGCTATATTCATGTATTTTGTATCAAATTAAAGCTGAATATCTGTAGTTTACAAATATGTGCATGAATTTACTGTGTCTTGTTCACAAAGTGAAAGAGGAGATTTACAGTTGAGCCTGTTTTTGGGCCTTTCCAAGGCTGCAGCTGCCTGTACAAAAGCTGCCTGTACAAATTTATTTATTGTTCATTAAAACAAAGTCCAATCACAATGTGTCTTATATCATTGGAAAGCTTGTGTTGTGCAGTTTCACATGATGTCAACATCACTGTTGTGCGTTGTTCGCAGGCCGAGAGAACAGGGGTCAAGTAAGGCCTTGCCGAGGTCATTCAGAGCTTTGTTGTGGATATATGCTCACCAAAATATTTGTAAATAAGCCAAATCTTAAGCTATATTCATGTATTTTATATCAAATTAAAGCTGAATATCTGTAGTTTACAAATATGTGCATGAATTTACTGTGTCTTGTTCACAAAGTGAAAGAGGAGATTTACAGTTGAGCCTGTTTTTGGGCCTTTCCAAGGCTGAAGCTGTGTGCTACAGCTGCCTGTACAAATTTATTTATTGTTCATTAACACAAAGTCCAATCACAATGTGTCTTATATCATTGGAAAGCTGAATATCTGTAGTTTACAAATATGTGCATGAATTTACTGTGTCTTGTTCACAAAGTGAAAGAGGAGATTTACAGTTGAGCCTGTTTTTGGGCCTTTCCAAGGCTGCAGCTGCCTGTACAAAAGCTGCCTGTACAAATTTATTTATTGTTCATTAAAACAAAGTCCAATCACAATGTGTCTTATATCATTGGAAAGCTTGTGTTGTGCAGTTTCACATGATGTCAACATCACTGTTGTGCGTTGTTCGCAGGCCGAGAGAACAGGGGTCAAGTAAGGCCTTACCGAGGTCATTCAGAGCTTTGTTGTGGATATATGCTCACCAAAATATTTGTAAATAAGCCAAATCTTAAGCTATTTTCATGTATTTTGTATCAAATTAAAGCTGAACATTTGTAGTTTACAAATATGTGCATGAATTTACTGTGTCTTGTTCAGAAAGTGAAATAGGAGATTTACAGTGAAGCCTGTTTTTGGGCCTTTCCAAGGCTGAAGCTGTGTGCTACAGCTGCCTGTACAAATTTATTTATTGTTCATTAAAACAAAGTCCAATCACAATGTGTCTTATATCATTGGAAAGCTGAATATCTGTAGTTTACAAATATGTGCATGAATTTACTGTGTCTTGTTCAGAAAGTGAAAGAGGAGATTTACAGTAGAGCCTGTTTTTGGGCCTTTCCAAGGCTGCAGCTGCCTGTACAAAAGTTGCCTGTACAAATTTATTTATTGTTCATTAACACAAAGTCCAATCACAATGTGTCTTATATCATTGGAAAGCTGAATATCTGTAGTTTACAAATATGTGCATGAATTTACTGTGTCTTGTTCAGAAAGTGAAAGAGGAGATTTACAGTAGAGCCTGTTTTTGGGCCTTTCCAAGGCTGCAGCTGCCTGTACAAAAGCTGCCTGTACAAATTTATTTATTGTTCATTAAAACAAAGTCCAATCAAAATGTGTCTTATATCATTGGAAAGCTTGTGTTGTGCAGTTTCACACAATGTCAACATCACTGTTGTGCGTTGTTCGCAGGCCGAGAGAACAGGGGTCAAGTAAGGCCTTGCCGAGGTCATTCAGAGCTTTGTTGTGGATATATGCTCACCAAAATATTTGTAAATAAGCCAAATCTTAAGCTATATTCATGTATTTTGTATCAAATTAAAGCTGAATATCTGTAGTTTACAAATATGTGCATGAATTTACTGTGTCTTGTTCACAAAGTGAAAGAGGAGATTTACAGTTGAGCCTGTTTTTGGGCCTTTCCAAGGCTGCAGCTGCCTGTACAAAAGCTGCCTGTACAAATTTATTTATTGTTCATTAAAACAAAGTCCAATCACAATGTGTCTTATATCATTGGAAAGCTTGTGTTGTGCAGTTTCACATGATGTCAACATCACTGTTGTGCGTTGTTCGCAGGCCGAGAGAACAGGGGTCAAGTAAGGCCTTACAGAGGTCATTCAGAGCTTTGTTGTGGATATATGCTCACCAAAATATTTGTAAATAAGCCAAATCTTAAGCTATTTTCATGTATTTTGTATCAAATTAAAGCTGAACATTTGTAGTTTACAAATATGTGCATGAATTTACTGTGTCTTGTTCAGAAAGTGAAATAGGAGATTTACAGTGAAGCCTGTTTTTGGGCCTTTCCAAGGCTGAAGCTGTGTGCTACAGCTGCCTGTACAAATTTATTTATTGTTCATTAAAACAAAGTCCAATCACAATGTGTCTTATATCATTGGAAAGCTCGTGTTGTGCAGTTTCACTCGATGTCAACATCACTGTTGTGCGTTGTTCGCAGGCCGAGAGAACAGGGGTCAAGTAAGGCCTTGCCGAGGTCATTCAGAGCTTTGTTGTGGATATATGCTCACCAAAATATTTGTAAATAAGCCAAATCTTAAGCTATATTCATGTATTTTATATCAAATTAAAGCTGAATATCTGTAGTTTACAAATATGTGCATGAATTTACTGTGTCTTGTTCACAAAGTGAAAGAGGAGATTTACAGTTGAGCCTGTTTTTGGGCCTTTCCAAGGCTGCAGCTGTGTGCTACAGCTGCCTGTACAAATTTATTTATTGTTCATTAACACAAAGTCCAATCACAATGTGTCTTATATCATTGGAAAGCTGAATATCTGTAGTTTACAAATATGTGCATGAATTTACTGTGTCTTGTTCACAAAGTGAAAGAGGAGATTTACAGTAGAGCCTGTTTTTGGGCCTTTCCAAGGCTGCAGCTGCCTGTACAAAAGCTGCCTGTACAAATTTATTTATTGTTCATTAAAACAAAGTCCAATCAAAATGTGTCTTATATCATTGCAAAGCTCGTGTTGTGCAGTTTCACACAATGTCAACATCACTGTTGTGCGTTGTTCGCAGGCCGAGAGAACAGGGGTCAAGTAAGGCCTTGCCGAGGTCATTCAGAGCTTTGTTGTGGATATATGCTCACCAAAATATTTGTAAATAAGCCAAATCTTAAGCTATTTTCATGTATTTTGTATCAAATTAAAGCTGAACATTTGTAGTTTACAAATATGTGCATGAATTTACTGTGTCTTGTTCAGAAAGTGAAATAGGAGATTTACAGTGAAGCCTGTTTTTGGGCCTTTCCAAGGCTGAAGCTGTGTGCTACAGCTGCCTGTACAAATTTATTTATTGTTCATTAAAACAAAGTCCAATCACAATGTGTCTTATATCATTGCAAAGCTTGTGTTGTGCCGTTTCACACGATGTCAACATCACTGTTGTGCGTTGTTCGCAGGCCGAGAGAACAGGGGTCAAGTAAGGCCTTGCCGAGGTCATTCAGAGCTTTGTTGTGGATATATGCTCACCAAAATATTTGTAAATAAGCCAAATCTTAAGCTATATTCATGTATTTTATATCAAATTAAAGCTGAATATCTGTAGTTTACAAATATGTGCATGAATTTACTGTGTCTTGTTCACAAAGTGAAAGAGGAGATTTACAGTAGAGCCTGTTTTTGGGCCTTTCCAAGGCTGCAGCTGCCTGTACAAAAGCTGCCTGTACAAATTTATTTATTGTTCATTAAAACAGTCCAATCACAATGTGTCTTATATCATTGGAAAGCTGAATATCTGTAGTTTACAAATATGTGCATAAATTTACTGTGTCTTGTTCACAAAGTGAAAGAGGAGATTTACAGTAGAGCCTGTTTTTGGGCCTTTCCAAGGCTGCAGCTGCCTGTACAAAAGCTGCCTGTACAAATTTATTTATTGTTCATTAAAACAAAGTCCAATCACAATGTGTCTTATATCATTGGAAAGCTCGTGTTGTGCAGTTTCACACGATGTCAACATCACTGTTGTGCGTTGTTCGCAGGCCGAGAGAACAGGGGTCAAGTAAGGCCTTGCCGAGGTCATTCAGAGCTTTGTTGTGGATATATGCTCACCAAAATATTTGTAAATAAGCCAAATCTTAAGCTATATTCATGTATTTTATATCAAATTAAAGCTGAATATCTGTAGTTTACAAATATGTGCATGAATTTACTGTGTCTTGTTCACAAAGTGAAAGAGGAGATTTACAGTTGAGCCTGTTTTTGGGCCTTTCCAAGGCTGCAGCTGCCTGTACAAAAGCTGCCTGTACAAATTTATTTATTGTTCATTAAAACAAAGTCCAATCACAATGTGTCTTATATCATTGGAAAGCTTGTGTTGTGCAGTTTCACACGATGTCAACATCACTGTTGTGCGTTGTTCGCAGGCCGAGAGAACAGGGGTCAAGTAAGGCCTTGCCGAGGTCATTCAGAGCTTTGTTGTGGATATATGCTCACCAAAATATTTGTAAATAAGCCAAATCTTAAGCTATATTCATGTATTTTATATCAAATTAAAGCTGAATATCTGTAGTTTACAAATATGTGCATGAATTTACTGTGTCTTGTTCACAAAGTGAAAGAGGAGATTTACAGTTGAGCCTGTTTTTGGGCCTTTCCAAGGCTGCAGCTGCCTGTACAAAAGCTGCCTGTACAAATTTATTTATTGTTCATTAAAACAAAGTCCAATCACAATGTGTCTTATATCATTGGAAAGCTGAATATCTGTAGTTTACAAATATGTGCATGAATTTACTGTGTCTTGTTCACAAAGTGAAAGAGGAGATTTACAGTAGAGCCTGTTTTTGGGCCTTTCCAAGGCTGCAGCTGCCTGTACAAAAGCTGCCTGTACAAATTTATTTATTGTTCATTAAAACAAAGTCCAATCACAATGTGTCTTATATCATTGGAAAGCTGAATATCTGTAGTTTACAAATATGTGCATAAATTTACTGTGTCTTGTTCACAAAGTGAAAGAGGAGATTTACAGTAGAGCCTGTTTTTGGGCCTTTCCAAGGCTGCAGCTGCCTGTACAAAAGCTGCCTGTACAAATTTATTTATTGTTCATTAAAACAAAGTCCAATCAAAATGTGTCTTATATCATTGGAAAGCTTGTGTTGTGCAGTTTCACATGATGTCAACATCACTGTTGTGCGTTGTTCGCAGGCCGAGAGAACAGGGGTCAAGTAAGGCCTTACAGAGGTCATTCAGAGCTTTGTTGTGGATATATGCTCACCAAAATATTTGTAAATAAGCCAAATCTTAAGCTATATTCATGTATTTTGTATCAAATTAAAGCTGAATATCTGTAGTTTACAAATATGTGCATGAATTTACTGTGTCTTGTTCAGAAAGTGAAATAGGAGATTTACAGTGAAGCCTGTTTTTGGGCCTTTCCAAGGCTGAAGCTGTGTGCTAGAGCTGCCTGTACAAATGTATTTATTGTTCATTAAAACAAAGTCCAATCACAATGTGTCTTATATCATTGGAAAGCTGAATATCTGTAGTTTACAAATATGTGCATGAATTTACTGTGTCTTGTTCACAAAGTGAAAGAGGAGATTTACAGTAGAGCCTGTTTTTGGGCCTTTCCAAGGCTGCAGCTGCCTGTACAAAAGCTGCCTGTACAAATTTATTTATTGTTCATTAAAACAAAGTCCAATCACAATGTGTCTTATATCATTGCAAAGCTCGTGTTGTGCAGTTTCACACGATGTCAACATCACTGTTGTGCGTTGTTCGCAGGCCGAGAGAACAGGGGTCAAGTAAGGCCTTGCCGAGGTCATTCAGAGCTTTGTTGTGGATATATGCTCACCAAAATATTTGTAAATAAGCCAAATCTTAAGCTATATTCATGTATTTTGTATCAAATTAAAGCTGAATATCTGTAGTTTACAAATATGTGCATGAATTTACTGTGTCTTGTTCAGAAAGTGAAAGAGGAGATTTACAGTAGAGCCTGTTTTTGGGCCTTTCCAAGGCTGCAGCTGCCTGTACAAAAGCTGCCTGTACAAATTTATTTATTGTTCATTAACACAAAGTCCAATCACAATGTGTCTTATATCATTGGAAAGCTGAATATCTGTAGTTTACAAATATGTGCATGAATTCACTGTGTCTTGTTCAGAAAGTGAAATAGGAGATTTACAGTGAAGCCTGTTTTTGGGCCTTTCCAAGGCTGAAGCTGTGTGCTACAGCTGCCTGTACAAATTTATTTATTGTTCATTAAAACAAAGTCCAATCACAATGTGTCTTATATCATTGGAAAGCTCGTGTTGTGCAGTTTCACACGATGTCAACATCACTGTTGTGCGTTGTTCGCAGGCCGAGAGAACAGGGGTCAAGTAAGGCCTTGCCGAGGTCATTCAGAGCTTTGTTGTGGATATATGCTCACCAAAATATTTGTAAATAAGCCAAATCTTAAGCTATATTCATGTTTTTTGTATCAAATTAAAGCTGAATATCTGTAGTTTACAAATATGTGCATGAATTTACTGTGTCTTGTTCACAAAGTGAAAGAGGAGATTTACAGTTGAGCCTGTTTTTGGGCCTTTCCAAGGCTGCAGCTGCCTGTACAAAAGCTGCCTGTACAAATTTATTTATTGTTCATTAAAACAAAGTCCAATCACAATGTGTCTTATATCATTGCAAAGCTTGTGTTGTGCAGTTTCACACGATGTCAACATCGCTGTTGTGCGTTGTTCGCAGGCCGAGAGAACAGGGGTCAAGTAAGGCCTTACCGAGGTCATTCAGAGCTTTGTTGTGGATATATGCTCACCAAAATATTTGTAAATAAGCCAAATCTTAAGCTATATTCATGTATTTTGTATCAAATTAAAGCTGGATATCTGTAGTTTACAAATATGTGCATGAATTTACTGTGTCTTGTTGACAAAGTGAAAGAGGAGATTTACAGTTGAGCCTGTTTTTGGGCCTTTCCAAGGCTGAAGCTGTGTGCTCTCACCCAACAATGACCCTGACAACAGGGGGAAAAGAAGAATAAATAAATAAAATAAAAAGTTTAGGACATCTCTTTTTGTATATTGACACATGTTGTCATACAGATGAGTTATGTGCTACATAAAGAGGAACCAACATGTATTTAGCAAGGCATATGAATCAGCAGCAAATCTGCCCTCTTGGGTGAGACCAGGTTAAGAATGATCCCCTGGGCAGATTTTTATCCTGTTCTCACCCAACAATGACCCTAACCCTTGAGGTGACCTTTGATTAATCTTGTTAATAAAATAGTATAAAGTCAAATTATTAACACTTTCCCCATCAGCAGTTTATACATTACTAAACTGAATATATAGTTAACAGTTTTATACTTTTATTTATTTTCATTTCACCCCCTATACAACAGGGGGGAAAAAATGAATAAATAAATAAAATAAAAAGTTTAGGACATCTCTTTTTGTATATTGACACATGTTGTCATACAGATGAGTTATGTGCTACATAAAGAGGAACCAACATGTATTTAGCAAGGCATATGAATCAGCAGCAAATCTGCCCTCTTGGGTGAGACCAGGTTAAGAATGATCCCCTGGGCAGATTTTTATCCTGCTCTCACCCAACAATGACCCTAACCCTTGAGGTGACCTTTGATTAATCTTGTTAATAAAATAGTATAAAGTCAAATTATTAACACTTTCCCCATCAGCAGTTTATACATTACTAAACTGAATATATAGTTAACAGTTTTATACTTTTATTTATTTTCATTTCACCCCCTATACAACAGGGGGGAAAAAATGAATAAATAAATAAAATAAAAAGTTTAGGACATCTCTTTTTGTATATTGACACATGTTGTCATACAGATGAGTTATGTGCTACATAAAGAGGAACCAACATGTATTTAGCAAGGCATATGAATCAGCAGCAAATCTGCCCTCTTGGGTGAGACCAGGTTAAGAATGATCCCCTGGGCAGATTTTTATCCTGCTCTCACCCAACAATGACCCTAACCCTTGTGGTGACCTTTGATTAATCTTTATTAATAAAATAGTATAAAGTCAAATTATTAACTCTTTCCCAATCAGCAGTTTATACATTACTAAACTGAATATATAGTTAACAGTTTTATACTTTTATTTATTTTCATTTCACCCCCTATACAACAGGGGGGAAAAAATGAATAAATAAATAAAATAAAAAGTTTAGGACATCTCTTTTTGTGTATTGACACATGTTGTCATACAGATGAGTTATGTGCTACATAAAGAGGAACCAATATGTATTTAGCAAGGCATATGAATCAGCAGCTAATCTGCCCTCTTGGGTGAGACCAGGTTAAGAATGATCCCCTGGGCAGATTTTTATCCTGTTCTCACCCAACAATGACCCTAACCCTTGAGGTGACCTTTGATTAATCTTGTTAATAAAATAGTATAAAGTCAAATTATTAACTCTTTCCCAATCAGCAGTTTATACATTACTAAACTGAATATATAGTTAACAGTTTTATACTTTTATTTATTTTCATTTCACCCCCTATACAACAGGGGGGGAAAAATGAATAAATAAATAAAATAAAAAGTTTAGGACATCTCTTTTTGTATATTGACACATGTTGTCATACAGATGAGTTATGTGCTACATAAAGAGGAACCAATATGTATTTAGCAAGGCATATGAATCAGCAGCTAATCTGCCCTCTTGGGTGAGACCAGGTTAAGAATGATCCCCTGGGCAGATTTTTATCCTGCTCTCACCCAACAATGACCCTAACCCTTGAGGTGACCTTTGATTAATCTTGTTAATAAAATAGTATAAAGTCAAATGATTAACTCTTTCCCAATCAGCAGTTTATACATTACTAAACTGAATATATAGTTAACAGTTTTATACTTTTATTTATTTTCATTTCACCCCCTATACAACAGGGGGGGAAAAATGAATAAATAAATAAAATAAAAAGTTTAGGACATCTCTTTTTGTATATTGACACATGTTGTCATACAGATGAGTTATGTGCTACATAAAGAGGAACCAACATGTATTTAGCAAGGCATATGAATCAGCAGCAAATCTGCCCTCTTGGGTGAGACCAGGTTAAGAATGATCCCCTGGGCAGATTTTTATCCTGCTCTCACCCAACAATGACCCTAACCCTTGTGGTGACCTTTGATTAATCTTTATTAATAAAATAGTATAAAGTCAAATTATTAACTCTTTCCCAATCAGCAGTTTATACATTACTAAACTGAATATATAGTTAACAGTTTTATACTTTTATTTATTTTCATTTCACCCCCTATACAACAGGGGGGAAAAAATGAATAAATAAATAAAATAAAAAGTTTAGGACATCTCTTTTTGTGTATTGACACATGTTGTCATACAGATGAGTTATGTGCTACATAAAGAGGAACCAATATGTATTTAGCAAGGCATATGAATCAGCAGCTAATCTGCCCTCTTGGGTGAGACCAGGTTAAGAATGATCCCCTGGGCAGATTTTTATCCTGTTCTCACCCAACAATGACCCTAACCCTTGAGGTGACCTTTGATTAATCTTGTTAATAAAATAGTATAAAGTCAAATGATTAACTCTTTCCCAATCAGCAGTTTATACATTACTAAACTGAATATATAGTTAACAGTTTTATACTTTTATTTATTTTCATTTCACCCCCTATACAACAGGGGGGGAAAAATGAATAAATAAATAAAATAAAAAGTTTAGGACATCTCTTTTTGTATATTGACACATGTTGTCATACAGATGAGTTATGTGCTACATAAAGAGGAACCAACATGTATTTAGCAAGGCATATGAATCAGCAGCAAATCTGCCCTCTTGGGTGAGACCAGGTTAAGAATGATCCCCTGGGCAGATTTTTATCCTGTTCTCACCCAACAATGACCCTAACCCTTGTGGTGACCTTTGATTAATCTTTATTAATAAAATAGTATAAAGTCAAATTATTAACTCTTTCCCAATCAGCAGTTTATACATTACTAAACTGAATATATAGTTAACAGTTTTATACTTTTATTTATTTTCATTTCACCCCCTATACAACAGGGGGGAAAAAATGAATAAATAAATAAAATAAAAAGTTTAGGACATCTCTTTTTGTATATTGACACATGTTGTCATACAGATGAGTTATGTGCTACATAAAGAGGAACCAACATGTATTTAGCAAGGCATATGAATCAGCAGCAAATCTGCCCTCTTGGGTGAGACCAGGTTAAGAATGATCCCCTGGGCAGATTTTTATCCTGTTCTCACCCAACAATGACCCTAACCCTTGTGGTGACCTTTGATTAATCTTGTTAATAAAATAGTATAAAGTCAAATTATTAACACTTTCCCCATCAGCAGTTTATACATTACTAAACTGAATATATAGTTAACAGTTTTATACTTTTATTTATTTTCATTTCACCCCCTATACAACAGGGGGGAAAAAATGAATAAATAAATAAAATAAAAAGTTTAGGACATCTCTTTTTGTATATTGACACATGTTGTCATACAGATGAGTTATGTGCTACATAAAGAGGAACCAACATGTATTTAGCAAGGCATATGAATCAGCAGCAAATCTGCCCTCTTGGGTGAGACCAGGTTAAGAATGATCCCCTGGGCAGATTTTTATCCTGTTCTCACCCAACAATGACCCTAACCCTTGTGGTGACCTTTGATTAATCTTGTTAATAAAATAGTATAAAGTCAAATTATTAACACTTTCCCCATCAGCAGTTTATACATTACTAAACTGAATATATAGTTAACAGTTTTATACTTTTATTTATTTTCATTTCACCCCCTATACAACAGGGGGGAAAAAATGAATAAATAAATAAAATAAAAAGTTTAGGACATCTCTTTTTGTATATTGACACATGTTGTCATACAGATGAGTTATGTGCTACATAAAGAGGAACCAACATGTATTTAGCAAGGCATATGAATCAGCAGCAAATCTGCCCTCTTGGGTGAGACCAGGTTAAGAATGATCCCCTGGGCAGATTTTTATCCTGTTCTCACCCAACAATGACCCTAACCCTTGAGGTGACCTTTGATTAATCTTTATTAATAAAATAGTATAAAGTCAAATGATTAACTCTTTCCCAATCAGCAGTTTATACATTACTAAACTGAATATATAGTTAACAGTTTTATACTTTTATTTATTTTCATTTCACCCCCTATACAACAGGGGGGGAAAAATGAATAAATAAATAAAATAAAAAGTTTAGGACATCTCTTTTTGTATATTGACACATGTTGTCATACAGATGAGTTATGTGCTACATAAAGAGGAACCAACATGTATTTAGCAAGGCATATGAATCAGCAGCAAATCTGCCCTCTTGGGTGAGACCAGGTTAAGAATGATCCCCTGGGCAGATTTTTATCCTGCTCTCACCCAACAATGACCCTAACCCTTGAGGTGACCTTTGATTAATCTTGTTAATAAAATAGTATAAAGTCAAATTATTAACACTTTCCCCATCAGCAGTTTATACATTACTAAACTGAATATATAGTTAACATTTCAGGCCGAGAGAACAGGGGTCAAATAAGGCCTTACAGAGGTCATTCAGAGCTTTGTTGTGGATATATTCTTTAACAAGGTTAAATATTTTGAATACATCATAATGCATAAAAGTATTTATTTTATTTATTATTTGTAAGCCTGAGGGATGAAACTACAGCTAATTCAACAAGAAAAAGAAAATGCTTGTGGATGGACATTTTTGCATATAAAATAAATTAATTAATAACATATTCACGCGAATTTGGGTATTTGTAACAAAAAATAAACTCACTTTATAAAAATATAAGAACTTTAAATTAACCCAAATATATATATATATTAGTTGTACTACAATTACTAAATTACTGGCAGTAAATAAGCAGTTTAATCAATATCAAGATATTAACAGATAGAAGAATTAAACCTGTCACTCTTTTAAGTTGTTGCGCTTGTGATAACGTCGTAGGTCACATGATAACGTCAACATGGCGGATTATGTCCGGATCTTGCATACTCAACGAGATTTGGCTGTTAAGTACCTACTCTTTTGGCGCTCGTTAAGTAAAGTACTTATTGAAATTAAGTTTCGGTTTCGGTTTCGGACGCAGCCTGTGCATTTCAGGCCTTGCGTTTAGGACGCGGCACAGTTATGTCATTGCGCGCTTGGAAACAAGAAGTGGAACGAAAGTTGGAGCATTGTTACAACATCACACATAAAAAATCTTAGACAATGATGATTTCTTGGATGGACTGGATGACAGATTTGTATATTTAACCGAGTGGAGAGGTGGACTGAAGAAAAAACCTCAAGGAGGATGGCAATGGTGCATAAAATTGCAGGTAATTTCTGATTTTTTTAATTATAATTCACACATTGAGAATACATTTTAAATGATCGCTAAACTGCATGAGCCACTGATTTACCTATCACAGTTAGTATGCTACTAATGAGCAGAAATAACTACGAGTGGATTATTACACTGAAGGGCATAATTCTATGATCTTTAAATGTTAATGTAAGAATAATATGTTTAAAAAGTAATATTTTAGCTGTCAGACACATGTAACGTTAGTGGAGAAATAAAAATGCACGACTGTTAACAACACACTATGGCCCGGTTTCACAGACAGGCCTAAGCCAGGATTAGGCCTTAGTTCAATATGAATATTTAAGTAGCTTTTATAAAAAAAAAAAAAAAAAAAAAAAAAAAAAACGTGTGCATCTTGAGACGGAACAATGGCTTAGACATGATTTAAGATATATCAGTACAAGTTTCTTTCAGTTAAAACAGCTCAAACATGCATTTTAGTCTAGGGCTAGCTTAAGCCTTGTCTGTGAAACCAGGGGTGTTTAAAAAATATCATAGCCCTAGTTGTAACTTTTGCTTTAGATTCTACACTTTGTATTTCCCACAGAGACAGTCCACCCTAGAAAAACCAACGAGGACACAACATCAGTCCAGTCCAAAACTTCTGAGCAAAAGAAAATGCAGGCCAAGCTTTTTAAGAATATGGAATGCTCCTAAACAGCAAAGGTAAGATAATCTCAATTTAAATTTAACTCTATTGCAACATTACAGTTTTTTCACATTATTACATCTTCAGTAATTAACCTCAAGATTTCAAAGCAGCACTACATTAAGTTATATTCTAAGAGAACATGAATGACATTAGCAGGAGCTGATGAAGATCTGTAATCTTCCTCTCTGCAGCAGCTCTTCAACAAACATTTGTCATGCCAATGATCCCCAAGTTATGCACAAACATGCTATTTGTATCATTTATTGCTAACCCAACAAACAAATATTTCACATACTCAAGCTCTGAGGGTCATGTTACTCTAAGATCTTGGTTCATTTCAAGTCAAACATAACTAAACGTCATACACTGACTGCATCGAGTGAGTTATTTCGAAACGCAACATTTTGAAACGCTTTCGCCCACGCACATGCAGAGTGTAGATCTCCTCATCGTCATTTTTGATCCTCTTGCTAAAATCAAGATCAGCCACAGGGACCGGCTCCTTTAACTGATCTGAAGTCTGACGCTTTCTCCCTGATCCAGTAACCACTTCCCCTTTAGTCTTTTTCAGGTTGTCTTCCTCCGTTTTGCGGTCCCGGCCTGGACATGCACACACTCGAACTTCAAAACATTGGCGACCAAGAACCTGTCCGTCGAATGTCTCCAGGGTTAGTTCTGGGCTTGTTTTGTTGTGTGCAAAATTAGAAAACTAATGAACACAACTTTTCTTTTTTTTTTTTTTCTTTTTTTTTTCAATAATTGTATGTTTTAATAAAGATTTAATGTTTTAACTGGTGGTGCCCTTCCATCAATTCCTTTAAGTTTCAGCTTTGCAACCATACTCCCCCCGGAACCCAAAGACTCTTGGTTTCCCTCTAGGTACGGGTCCTCTATGGGCAACCGCAAGTAGTGAAGAATACAGTCATCTTGTGTGTGGTTACCCACGTGCTCTGACACCTTATTCCAGTCATCCTTATACATATTCTCCAAAAGCAAGAGAGTTTCCTGTTCTGTCCATTCTCTCCCTGCATCTTTTAGAAAACAGATTTTTCAAACATGAAAGTAATTATGTGCTACATATGAAAAGAAACAAATATATAAAAAATATAATATAAAAATTAGTGTTGTCTTTGAGTTTGTATAAAGTGCCTTGTAAAACGAATATAATTTAAAAATAAATTATTCACACAATTTTCTTTCAATAGCACAAGAATAGGTCCAAGAATTTCACCTCTAGCGGCGCAATACGAATGCCCCCGGCCGTCCCTCTCAATCATGACACCGGGTTCCAGAAACCCACAAAATAGAACCGGAGTCCTATTCCATTATTCCTAGCTGCGGTATTCAGCGGCGACGGGCGGCCTGCTTTGAACACTCTAATTTTTTCAAAGTAAACGCTCTGGGCCCCAGGCAAAACCGGACGACCCAGTCAAGGGCATCCGGGGGGCACCGAGAGGCAGGGGGACACGGGGACAGGCGGTGGCACGCCTCGCGGCGGACCGCCAGCCCGCTCCCGAGATCCAACTACGAGCTTTTTAACTGCAGCAACTTTAGTATACGCTATTGGAGCTGGAATTACCGCGGCTGCTGGCACCAGACTTGCCCTCCAATGGGTCCTCGCCCATGGGTTTAGGATACGCTCATTCCAATTACAGGGCCTCGAAAGAGACCTGTATTGTTATTTTTCGTCACTACCTCTCCGTGTCGGAAATGGGTAATTTGCGCGCCTGCTGCCTTCCTTGGATGTGGTAGCCGTTTCTCAGGCTCCCTCTCCGGAATCGAACCCTGATTCCCCGTTACCCGTGGTCACCATGGTAGGCGCCGGACGTACCATCGAAAGTTGATAGGGCAGACATTCGAAACAGTTCATGTTTTTTTAGACATTTAAAAAAATAGTATAAAGTCAAATTATTAACTCTTTCCCCATCAGCAGTTTATACATTATTAAACTGAATATATAGTTAACATTTTTATACTTTTTAGTTATACATTTTAAATAATATTGATTTTCATTTCACCCCCTATACCTCCTAATAACAGGAAAAAAAAAAAAAAAAAGAATAAATAAATAAAATAAAAACTTTAGGACATCTCTTTTTGTATATTGACACATGTTGTCATATAGATGAATTATGTGCTACATAAAGAGGAACCAACATGTATTTAGCAAGGCATATGAATCAGCAGCAAATCTGCCCTCTTGGGTGAGACCAGGTTAAGAATGATCCCCTGGGCAGATTTTTATCCTGCTCTCACCCAAAAAAATGACCCTAACCCTTGTGGTGACCTTTGATTAATCTTTATTAATAAAATAGTATAAAGTCAAATGATTAATTCTTTCCCAATCAGCAGTTTATACATTACTAAACTGAATATATAGTTAACGTTTCAGGCCGAGAGAACAGGGGTCAAGTAAGGCCTTACAGAGGTCATTCAGAGCTTTGTTGTGGATATATTCTCACCAAAATCTTTGTAAATAAGCCAAATCTAAAGCTATTTTCATGTATTTTGTATCAAATTAAAGCTGAACATTTGTAGTTTACAAATATGTGCATGAATTTACTGTGTCTTGTTCAGAAAGTGAAAGAGGAGATTTACAGTGGAGCCTGTTTTTGGGCCTTTCCAAGGCTGAAGCTGTGTGCTAGAGCTGCCTGTACAAATGTATTTATTGTTCATTAAAACAAAGTCCAATCACAATGTGTCTTATATCATTGGAAAGCTTGTGTTGTGCCGTTTCACACAATGTCAACATCACTGTTGTGCGTTGTTCGCAGGCCGAGAGAACAGGGGTCAAGTAAGGCCTTACAGAGGTCATTCAGAGCTTTGTTGTGGATATATGCTCACCAAAATATTTGTAAATAAGCCAAATCTAAAGCTATTTTCATGTATTTTGTATAAAATTAAAGCTGAACATTTGTAGTTTACAAATATATGCATGAATTTACTGTGTCTTGTTCAGAAAGTGAAAGAGGAGATTTACAGTGGAGCCTGTTTTTGGGCCTTTCCAAGGCTGCAGCTGCCTGTACAAATTTATTTATTGTTCATTAAAACAAAGTCCAATCAAAATGTGTCTTATATCATTGGAAAGCTCGTGTTGTGCAGTTTCACACGATGTCAACATCACTGTTGTGCGTTGTTCGCAGGCCGAGAGAACAGGGGTCAAGTAAGGCCTTACAGAGGTCATTCAGAGCTTTGTTGTGGATATATGCTCACCAAAATATTTGTAAATAAGCCAAATCTTAAGCTATTTTCACATATTTTGTATCAAATTAAAGCTGAATATCTGTAGTTTACAAATATGTGCATGAATTTACTGTGTCTTGTTCAGAAAGTGAAATAGGAGATTTACAGTTGAGCCTGTTTTTGGGCCTTTCCAAGGCTGAAGCTGTGTGCTCTCACCCAACAATGACCCTAACAACAGGGGGAAAAAATGAATAAATAAATAAAATAAAAAGTTTAGGACATCTCTTTTTGTATATTGACATGTTGTCATACAGATGAGTTATGTGCTACATAAAGAGGAACCAATATGTATTTAGCAAGGCATATGAATCAGCAGCAAATCTGCCCTCTTGGGTGAGACCAGGTTAAGAATGATCCCCTGGGCAGATTTTTATCCTGCTCTCACCCAACAATGACCCTAACCCTTGAGGTGACCTTTGATTAATCTTGTTAATAAAATAGTATAAAGTCAAATTATTAACACTTTCCCAATCAGCAGTTTATACATTACTAAACTGAATATATAGTTAACGTTTCAGGCCGAGAGAACAGGGGTCAAGTAAGGCCTTACAGAGGTCATTCAGAGCTTTGTTGTGGATATATGCTCACCAAAATATTTGTAAATAAGCCAAATCTAAAGCTATTTTCATGTATTTTGTATCAAATTAAAGCTGAACATTTGTAGTTTACAAATATGTGCATGAATTCACTGTGTCTTGTTCAGAAAGTGAAATAGGAGATTTACAGTGGAGCCTGTTTTTGGGCCTTTGCAAGGCTGAAGCTGTGTGCTACAGCTGCCTGTACAAATTTATTTATTGTTCATTAAAACAAAGTCCAATCAAAATGTGTCTTATATCATTGGAAAGCTCGTGTTGTGCAGTTTCACACGATGTCAACATCACTGTTGTGCGTTGTTCGCAGGCCGAGAGAACAGGGGTCAAGTAAGGCCTTACAGAGGTCATTCAGAGCTTTGTTGTGGATATATGCTCACCAAAATATTTGTAAATAAGCCAAATCTTAAGCTATTTTCACATATTTTGTATCAAAGTAAAGCTGAATATCTGTAGTTTACAAATATGTGCATGAATTTACTGTGTCTTGTTCAGAAAGTGAAATAGGAGATTTACAGTTGAGCCTGTTTTTGGGCCTTTCCAAGGCTGCAGCTGCCTGTACAAAAGTTGCCTATACAAATTTATTTATTGTTCATTAAAACAAAGTCCAATCAAAATGTGTCTTATATCATTGGAAAGCTCGTGTTGTGCAGTTTCATCACAGCCTCCAAAGCCCTGCTTTGGCTTCACAGCGTTCGTTCTTTTTGCCAAAAGCTTTTGCCTTTCGCCCGTCCAAGAATCTCATCGCAATACAAATGCCCCCGGACGTCCCTCACAATCATGCCACCCTCAATCATGGCTGTCAGTTAAAAAAAGAGTCAACATCAGGCCGGAATCTATGCTACATATCACTGAAGTAAATGTGGTCATGTTGTGGTAATGCCGGAGTCTCGTTCGTTATCGGAATGAACCAGACAAATCGCTCCACCAACTAAGAACGGCCATGCACCACCACCCACAGAATCGAGAAAGAGCTATCAATCTGTCAATCCTTTCCGTGTCCGGGCCGGGTGAGGTTTCCCGTGTTGAGTCAAATTAAGCCGCAGGCTCCACTCCTGGTGGTGCCCTTCCGTCAATTCCTTTAAGTTTCAGCTTTGCAACCATACTCCCCCCGGAACCCAAAGACTCTTGGTTTCCCGGCACGCTGCTCGGAGGGTCATGGGAATAACGCCGCCGGATCGCGGGTTGGCATAGTTTACGGTCGGAACTACGACGGTATCTGATCGTCTTCGAACCTCCGACTTTCGTTCTTGATTAATGAAAACATTCTTGGCAAATGCTTTCGCTCTCGTCCGTCTTGCGCCGGTCCAAGAATTTCACCTCTAGCGGCGCAATACGAATGCCCCCGGCCGTCCCTCTCAATCATGACACCGGGTTCCAGAAACCCACAAAATAGAACCGGAGTCCTATTCCATTATTCCTAGCTGCGGTATTCAGCGGCGACGGGCGGCCTGCTTTGAACACTCTAATTTTTTCAAAGTAAACGCTCTGGGCCCCAGGCAAAACCGGACGACCCAGTCAAGGGCATCCGGGGGGCACCGAGAGGCAGGGGGACACGGGGACAGGCGGTGGCACGCCTCGCGGCGGACCGCCAGCCCGCTCCCGAGATCCAACTACGAGCTTTTTAACTGCAGCAACTTTAGTATACGCTATTGGAGCTGGAATTACCGCGGCTGCTGGCACCAGACTTGCCCTCCAATGGGTCCTCGCCCATGGGTTTAGGATACGCTCATTCCAATTACAGGGCCTCGAAAGAGACCTGTATTGTTATTTTTCGTCACTACCTCTCCGTGTCGGAAGTGGGTAATTTGCGCGCCTGCTGCCTTCCTTGGATGTGGTAGCCGTTTCTCAGGCTCCCTCTCCGGAATCGAACCCTGATTCCCCGTTACCCGTGGTCACCATGGTAGGCGCCGGACGTACCATCGAAAGTTGATAGGGCAGACATTCGAAACAGTTCATGTTTTTTTAGACATTTAAAAAAATAGTATAAAGTCAAATTATTAACTCTTTCCCCATCAGCAGTTTATACATTATTAAACTGAATATATAGTTAACATTTTTATACTTTTTAGTTATACATTTTAAATAATATTGATTTTCATTTCACCCCCTATACCTCCTAATAACAGGAAAAAAAAAAAAAAAAAGAATAAATAAATAAAATAAAAAGTTTAGGACATCTCTTTTTGTATATTGACACATGTTGTCATACAGATGAGTTATGTGCTACATAAAGAGGAACCAACATGTATTTAGCAAGGCATATGAATCAGCAGCAAATCTGCCCTCTTGGGTGAGACCAGGTTAACAATGATCCCCTGGGCAGATTTTATCCTGGTCTAGAATTTCTAGATTTGAAGACTAATAAATTATATTAATTAATTATTTTGAAGACTATTGATTTTAAATAAAAAAAATTTAAAATAGTATAAAGTCAAATTATTAACACTGTCACCACCAGCAGTTTATACATTATACCTTACAACATTATTAAACTGAATATATAGTTAACATTTTTACACTTGTATTGTTTTTTATTTCACCCCCTATACCCCGCAATAAAAAAAAAAAATGAATAAACCATAAATATAACAAATAAAAACTTTATTGACACATGTTGTCATAAAGATGCTCTACAATGACTCTTGAGTTGGTATTGAAACTAGACAATCAGAACAACATTTCTTTTTGGAATAAATAAACAGCAGGATAAATTAGCCTATGTGTTTGTACACTATAATACAATTATAGAGTCTGTTTGGGTAGGTTGTCAGTCATCCAGCCACTCCAGCTCCTCTTCCTCCCCACGGCCTGTGAGCTGCTGGAGGCGTTGCCATTGGAGACGACATAGCCAAGTAGAGCCCTCGACCTGTAAGTGCTCGGATGGCTGTAGCTCTTTAAATCCCTCCTCGTTGAGGACAATGGTGTAATTTTCCGGAGTTGCTGTGAGGCTGAAAAATTTGCATCTCGTCCTGTTTCTTAAAAATATCAGTTTGATCAGGGGATGGGTGTAATGGTGGCTGGCTGGTGGGAGTGACACGTTCGATGCAATTCGATTCAAGAAATTATTGGAAAGTCGAGAGGCATTTTTGTCAGTCATCCAGCCACTCCAGCTCCTCTTCCTCCCCACGAAAACACCTCTTCTTAATGCTGTGGTCGAAGCGGATCTGGTCATCTTTGCAAATGTCCTTTGTGGCCTGAAAGAGCATAACGTCCCTGTCTCCTTCTTGCAGAGGCGTGGCTGCACGTTGAACTTCTTCTTGGAGTGCGTAATCCATCTCCCTGGGGTTTCCAGAGACGGGTGGCACTCACAGGGGAAGGTCTCCGCATCGATGCAGACTTCCTCACTGCCGTGTTTGAAGAAAAACAGGTGGCCCAGCTCATCCTGCATCTCTGCCATCTCCCTGCCCTCAGCACCTGTGATCACCTTTCCGTGGAAATCACACAGGATGGAGCCCTTCCCGAAGGTGTCAGGGTTCTGCCCTGGCAGCCTTGTCTGTGTTGTCTTTGTTTCATGTCTCTATGTTTGTGTTATTTGTCAGCACATGACTTTGTCTTTGTTTGTGTTTGCCATGTGCTCCTCTTGTCCTGCCTCCTAGTTTGCTTTCACCACGCCCCCTTGTTTAGTCCTGTCTAGTCCTCGTTTCACTAATTGTGCTCACCTGAACCTTGTGTGCTTTGGTCCCTTTATATTGCGCTTCCTTCCCTCATGTCTTTGCTGGTTTGTTGTGTGTTCACCGTGTGTATTGTGCTCATAGATCCTGTCATTCAGTGATTAGATTTAGCTTCCCTTATTTGACCTTTCTTTCTTGGTAAATTCTATATTTTGCTCTAGTTCTCTAAACCTTTTTTTTTTGGTTTCTTTTGTTTTTGAACTAATCCTTTGTTTATTTTAGTTTCATGCAAGGGTGTTCTCTTGCTTTATTTTGTGTTTGCTAGTTTCAATCATTTACTTTAATTTTGTTTCTCTAGTCTTAGTTTTCTGCTTCAGAATTCATTGCCTCATGTTTTATTTTATTAACCCTCTCTTGTGCCTTGCCTGTTTGTCTTGTGTCTTGTCTATTGTTTGAGTCTTGTCTGTTCCTGCCTCCTCTGCCCAGTATCCTGAGTTTCCTGGCCACTGACTCCTCTGCCTGGCAGCAAGGACCTTAACAGCAGTCAACTCTCTTGTCAAGCCTCTGGTTCTGTCTTCACCAACTTGGACTGTGTCAGTGGTCATCTACCCTGCCTGTCGTTGTCGTCTGCCCTGCCCTGCTGTTTGACTGGTTCACGCCTATATCTCCCTGTTGTGCGCTGTCTTTAGTGTTGTTAATAAATCCCTTTATTGCTCATTCTGCGCCTGGGTCCTCACTCCTGCAAAATCCTGACAGAAGGCCTTGGTTGCAACAACTCCTGTGGTCAAAAACAACGTTTTCCACTTCGGTAAGTACACATTTGTAACAGGAATTATGTTACTACATTTTGTCATTAATGTGCTGTTCATGATGTTGTTATATTCATTTTTTTATGGATTTTACTGTGCTCATAAGACATTATACGTTATATCACTCTTTACCTTTCTGCCCCCTGAAATCCTTCACAGCCAGACCCCGCCATTTTTGACTGGTCACCGCCTTGATGATGGCTGGGTCACTCTCTGCCTGTGCTCTGCTGAGCGGCCTCCACTTCGCAATGATGTCCTCTGGACGGGGATGATTGGCCGTCAAGGCCCTCTGCCTCTATGACTCTAGCCACCTTCGCTGCAGTTGGGGCACATCTTGAGCATTTTGCTGTCAAAGAGAGAACATTTAAATTAAAATTCAGGTTCACCCTTATGAAACAAAAATTATATTGCAGTATATTGGAAAATATCATGTAATATATTACGAGTTTTAAATTTTTAGAATGAACCAGAAAAAATCGCTCCACCAACTAAGAACGGCCATGCACCACCACCAACAGAATCGTGAAAGAGCTATCAATCTGTCAATCCTTTCCGTGTCCGGCCGGGTGAGGTTTCCCGTGTTGAGTCGGAAATGGGTAATTTGCGCGCCTGCTGCCTTCCTTGGATGTGGTAGCCGTTTCTCAGGCTCCCTCTCCGGAATCGAACCCTGATTCCCCGTTACCCGTGGTCACCATGGTAGGCGCCGGACGTACCATCGAAAGTTGATAGGGCAGACATTCGAAACAGTTCATGTTTTTTTAGACATTTAAAAAAATAGTATAAAGTCAAATTATTAACTCTTTCCCCATCAGCAGTTTATACATTATTAAACTGAATATATAGTTAACATTTTTATACTTTTTAGTTATACATTTTAAATAATATTGATTTTCATTTCACCCCCTATACCTCCTAATAACAGGAAAAAAAAAAAAAAAGAATAAATAAATAAAATAAAAACTTTAGGACATCTCTTTTTGTATATTGACACATGTTGTCATACAGATGAGTTATGTGCTACATAAAGAGGAACCAATATGTATTTAGCAAGGCATATGAATCAGCAGCAAATCTGCCCTCTTGGGTGAGACCAGGTTAAGAATGATCCCCTGGGCAGATTTTTATCCTGTTCTCACCCAACAATGAGCCTAACCCTTGTGGTGACCTTTGATTAATCTTTATTAATAAAATAGTATAAAGTCAAATGATTAATTCTTTCCCAATCAGCAGTTTATACATTACTAAACTGAATATATAGTTAACGTTTCAGGCCGAGAGAACAGGGGTCAAGTAAGGCCTTACAGAGGTCATTCAGAGCTTTGTTGTGGATATAT
>VTFQ01000020.1:1856411-1858911 GCA_036281575.1 Ancherythroculter nigrocauda
AGAGGCAGGGGGACACGGGGACAGGCGGTGGCACGCCTCGCGGCGGACCGCCAGCCCGCTCCCGAGATCCAACTACGAGCTTTTTAACTGCAGCAACTTTAGTATACGCTATTGGAGCTGGAATTACCGCGGCTGCTGGCACCAGACTTGCCCTCCAATGGGTCCTCGCCCATGGGTTTAGGATACGCTCATTCCAATTACAGGGCCTCGAAAGAGACCTGTATTGTTTTTCGTCACTACCTCTCCGTGTCGGAAATGGGTAATTTGCGCGCCTGCTGCCTTCCTTGGATGTGGTAGCCGTTTCTCAGGCTCCCTCTCCGGAATCGAACCCTGATTCCCCGTTACCCGTGGTCACCATGGTAGGCGCCGGACGTACCATCGAAAGTTGATAGGGCAGACATTCGAAACAGTTCATGTTTTTTTAGACATTTAAAAAAATAGTATAAAGTCAAATTATTAACTCTTTCCCCATCAGCAGTTTATACATTATTAAACTGAATATATAGTTAACATTTTTATACTTTTTAGTTATACATTTTAAATAATATTGATTTTCATTTCACCCCCTATACCTCCTAATAACAGGAAAAAAAAAAAAAAAGAATAAATAAATAAAATAAAAACTTTAGGACATCTCTTTTTGTATATTGACACATGTTGTCATACAGATGAGTTATGTGCTACATAAAGAGGAACCAATATGTATTTAGCAAGGCATATGAATCAGCAGCAAATCTGCCCTCTTGGGTGAGACCAGGTTAAGAATGATCCCCTGGGCAGATTTTTATCCTGTTCTCACCCAACAATGAGCCTAACCCTTGTGGTGACCTTTGATTAATCTTTATTAATAAAATAGTATAAAGTCAAATGATTAATTCTTTCCCAATCAGCAGTTTATACATTACTAAACTGAATATATAGTTAACGTTTCAGGCCGAGAGAACAGGGGTCAAGTAAGGCCTTACAGAGGTCATTCAGAGCTTTGTTGTGGATATATTCTCACCAAAATCTTTGTAAATAAGCCAAATCTAAAGCTATTTTCATGTATTTTGTATCAAATTAAAGCTGAACATTTGTAGTTTACAAATATGTGCATGAATTTACTGTGTCTTGTTCAGAAAGTGAAAGAGGAGATTTACAGTGGAGCCTGTTTTTGGGCCTTTCCAAGGCTGAAGCTGTGTGCTAGAGCTGCCTGTACAAATGTATTTATTGTTCATTAAAACAAAGTCCAATCACAATGTGTCTTATATCATTGCAAAGCTTGTGTTGTGCAGTTTCACACAATGTCAACATCACTGTTGTGCGTTGTTCGCAGGCCGAGAGAACAGGGGTCAAGTAAGGCCTTACAGAGGTCATTCAGAGCTTTGTTGTGGATATATGCTCACCAAAATATTTGTAAATAAGCCAAATCTAAAGCTATTTTCATGTATTTTGTATAAAATTAAAGCTGAACATTTGTAGTTTACAAATATATGCATGAATTTACTGTGTCTTGTTCAGAAAGTGAAAGAGGAGATTTACAGTGGAGCCTGTTTTTGGGCCTTTCCAAGGCTGCAGCTGCCTGTACAAATTTATTTATTGTTCATTAAAACAAAGTCCAATCACAATGTGTCTTATATCATTGCAAAGCTTGTGTTGTGCAGTTTCACACGATGTCAACATCACTGTTGTGCGTTGTTCGCAGGCCGAGAGAACAGGGGTCAAGTAAGGCCTTACAGAGGTCATTCAGAGCTTTGTTGTGGATATATGCTCACCAAAATATTTGTAAATAAGCCAAATCTTAAGCTATTTTCACATATTTTGTATCAAATTAAAGCTGAATATCTGTAGTTTACAAATATGTGCATGAATTTACTGTGTCTTGTTCAGAAAGTGAAATAGGAGATTTACAGTTGAGCCTGTTTTTGGGCCTTTCCAAGGCTGAAGCTGTGTGCTCTCACCCAACAATGACCCTAACAACAGGGGGAAAAAATGAATAAATAAATAAAATAAAAAGTTTAGGACATCTCTTTTTGTATATTGACATGTTGTCATACAGATGAGTTATGTGCTACATAAAGAGGAACCAATATGTATTTAGCAAGGCATATGAATCAGCAGCAAATCTGCCCTCTTGGGTGAGACCAGGTTAAGAATGATCCCCTGGGCAGATTTTTATCCTGCTCTCACCCAACAATGACCCTAACCCTTGAGGTGACCTTTGATTAATCTTGTTAATAAAATAGTATAAAGTCAAATTATTAACACTTTCCCCATCAGCAGTTTATACATTACTAAACTGAATATATAGTTAACGTTTCAGGCCGAGAGAACAGGGGTCAAGTAAGGCCTTACAGAGGTCATTCAGAGCTTTGTTGTGGATATATGCTCACCAAAATATTTGTAAATAAGCCAAATCTTAAGCTATTTTCACATATTTTGTATCAAAGTAAAGCTGAATATCTGTAGTTTACAAATATGTGCATGAATTTACTGTGTCTTGTTCAGAAAGTGAAATAGG
>VTFQ01000020.1:1866411-1884583 GCA_036281575.1 Ancherythroculter nigrocauda
TTCATGTCTCTATGTTTGTGTTATTTGTCAGCACATGGCTTTGTCTTTGTTTGTGTTTGCCATGTGCTCCTCTTGTCCTGCCTCCTAGTTTGCTTTCACCACGCCCCCTTGTTTAGTCCTGTCTAGTCCTCGTTTCACTAATTGTGCTCACCTGAACCTTGTGTGCTTTGGTCCCTTTATATTGCGCTTCCTTCCCTCATGTCTTTGCTGGTTTGTTGTGTGTTCACCGTGTGTATTGTGCTCATAGATCCTGTCATTCAGTGATTAGATTTAGCTTCCCTTATTTGACCTTTCTTTCTTGGTAAATTCTATATTTTGCTCTAGTTCTCTAAACCTTTTTTTTTTGGTTTCTTTTGTTTTTGAACTAATCCTTTGTTTATTTTAGTTTCATGCAAGGGTGTTCTCTTGCTTTATTTTGTGTTTGCTAGTTTCAATCATTTACTTTAATTTTGTTTCTCTAGTCTTAGTTTTCTGCTTCAGAATTCATTGCCTCATGTTTTATTTTATTAACCCTCTCTTGTGCCTTGCCTGTTTGTCTTGTGTCTTGTCTATTGTTTGAGTCTTGTCTGTTCCTGCCTCCTCTGCCCAGTATCCTGAGTTTCCTGGCCACTGACTCCTCTGCCTGGCAGCAAGGACCTTAACAGCAGTCAACTCTCTTGTCAAGCCTCTGGTTCTGTCTTCACCAACTTGGACTGTGTCAGTGGTCATCTACCCTGCCTGTCGTTGTCGTCTGCCCTGCCCTGCTGTTTGACTGGTTCACGCCTATATCTCCCTGTTGTGCGCTGTCTTTAGTGTTGTTAATAAATCCCTTTATTGCTCATTCTGCGCCTGGGTCCTCACTCCTGCAAAATCCTGACAGAAGGCCTTGGTTGCAACAACTCCTGTGGTCAAAAACAACGTTTTCCACTTCGGTAAGTACACATTTGTAACAGGAATTATGTTACTACATTTTGTCATTAATGTGCTGTTCATGATGTTGTTATATTCATTTTTTTTATGGATTTTACTGTGCTCATAAGACATTATACGTTATATCACTCTTTACCTTTCTGCCCCCTGAAATCCTTCACAGCCAGACCCCGCCATTTTTGACTGGTCACCGCCTTGATGATGGCTGGGTCACTCTCTGCCTGTGCTCTGCTGAGCGGCCTCCACTTCGCAATGATGTCCTCTGGACGGGGATGATTGGCCGTCAAGGCCCTCTGCCTCTATGACTCTAGCCACCTTCGCTGCAGTTGGGGCACATCTTGAGCATTTTGCTGTCAAAGAGAGAACATTTAAATTAAAATTCAGGTTCACCCTTATGAAACAAAAATTATATTGCAGTATATTGGAAAATATCATGTAATATATTACGAGTTTTAAATTTTTAGAATGAACCAGAAAAAATCGCTCCACCAACTAAGAACGGCCATGCACCACCACCAACAGAATCGTGAAAGAGCTATCAATCTGTCAATCCTTTCCGTGTCCGGGCCGGGTGAGGTTTCCCGTGTTGAGTCGGAAATGGGTAATTTGCGCGCCTGCTGCCTTCCTTGGATGTGGTAGCCGTTTCTCAGGCTCCCTCTCCGGAATCGAACCCTGATTCCCCGTTACCCGTGGTCACCATGGTAGGCGCCGGACGTACCATCGAAAGTTGATAGGGCAGACATTCGAAACAGTTCATGTTTTTTTAGACATTTAAAAAAAATAGTATAAAGTCAAATGATTAACTCTTTCCCCATCAGCAGTTTATACATTATTAAACTGAATATATAGTTAACATTTTTATACTTTTTAGTTATACATTTTAAGTAATATTGATTTTCATTTCACCCCCTATACCTCCTAATATCAGGGGGGGAAAAAAAAAAGAATAAATAAATAAAATAAAAAGTTTAGGACATCTCTTTTTGTATACTGACACATGTTGTCATACAGATGAGTTATGTGCTACATAAAGAGGAACCAACATGTATTTAGCAAGGCATATGAATCAGCAGCAAATCTGCCCTCTTGGGTGAGACCAGGTTAAGAATGATCCCCTGGGCAGATTTTTATCCTGTTCTCACCCAACAATGAGCCTAACCCTTGAGGTGACCTTTGATTAATCTTTATTAATAAAATAGTATAAAGTCAAATTATTAACACTTTCCCCATCAGCAGTTTATACATTACTAAACTGAATATATAGTTAACAGTTTTATACTTTTATTTATTTTCATTTCACCCCCTATACAACAGGGGGGGAAAAATGAATAAATAAATAAAATAAAAAGTTTAGGACATCTCTTTTTGTATATTGACACATGTTGTCATACAGATGAGTTATGTGCTACATAAAGAGGAACCAATATGTATTTAGCAAGGCATATGAATCAGCAGCAAATCTGCCCTCTTGGGTGAGACCAGGTTAAGAATGATCCCCTGGGCAGATTTTTATCCTGCTCTCACCCAACAATGACCCTAACCCTTGAGGTGACCTTTGATTAGTCTTGTTAATAAAATAGTATAAAGTCAAATTATTAACACTTTCCCAATCAGCAGTTTATACATTATTAAACTGAATATATAGTTAACGTTTCAGGCCGAGAGAACAGGGGTCAAGTAAGGCCTTACCGAGGTCATTCAGAGCTTTGTTGTGGATATATCCTCACCAAAATATTTGTAAATAAGCCAAATCTAAAGCTATTTTCATGTATTTTATATCAAATTAAAGCTGAACATTTGTAGTTTACAAATATGAATTCACTGTGTCTTGTTCAGAAAGTGAAAGAGGAGATTTACAGTGGAGCCTGTTTTTGGGCCTTTGCAAGGCTGCAGCTGTGTGCTAGAGCTGCCTGTACAAATTTATTTATTGTTCATTAACACAAAGTCCAATCAAAATGTGTCTTATATCATTGGAAAGCTCGTGTTGTGCCGTTTCAAACGAGCTCAACATCGCTGTTGTGCGTTGTTCGCAGGCCGAGAGAACAGGGGTCAAGTAAGGCCTTACAGAGGTCATTCAGAGCTTTGTTGTGGATATATGCTCACCAAAATCTTTGTAAATAAGCCAAATCTTAAGCTATATTCATGTATTTTGTATCAAATTAAAGCTGAATATCTGTAGTTTACAAATATGTGCATGAATTTACTGTGTCTTGTTCAGAAAGCGAAAGATTTACAGTGGAACCTGTTTTTGGGCCTTTGCAAGGCTGCAGCTGTGTGCTACAACTGCCTGTACAAATTTATTTATTGTTCATTAAAACAAAGTCCAATCACAATGTGTCTTATATCATTGGAAAGCTGAATATCTGTAGTTTACAAATATGTGCATGAATTTACTGTGTCTTGTTCAGAAAGTGCAATAGGAGATTTACAGTTAAGCCTGTTTTTGGGCCTTTCCAAGGCTGCAGCTGCCTGTACAAAAGCTGCCTGTACAAATTTATTTATTGTTCATTAAAACAAAGTCCAATCACAATGTGTCTTATATCATTGCAAAGCTCCTGTTGTGCAGTTTCATGAATGAATAAATAAATAAAATAAAAAGTTTAGGACATCTCTTTTTGTATATTGACACATGTTGTCATACAGATGAGTTATGTGCTACATAAAGAGGAACCAACATGTATTTAGCAAGGCATATGAATCAGCAGCAAATCTGCCCTCTTGGGTGAGACCAGGTTAACAATGATCCCCTGGGCAGATTTTTATCCTGCTCTCACCCAACAATGACCCTAACCCTTGTGGTGACCTTTGATTAGTCTTGTTAATAAAATAGTATAAAGTCAAATTATTAACACTTTCCACACCAGCAGTTTATACATGATACCTTACAACATTATTAAACTGAATATATAGTTAACATTTTTATACTTTTATTATTGATTTTCATTTCACCCCCTATACCTCCTAATAAAAGAAAAAAAGGAATAAATAAATAAAATAGTATAAAGTCAAATTATTAACACTTTCACCACCAGCAGTTTATACATTATACCTTACAACATTATTAAACTGAATATATAGTTAACATTTTTACACTTGTATTGATTTTTATTTCACCCCCTATACCTCGCAATAAAAGAAAAAAAAAAATGAATAAACCATAAATATATCAAATAAAAACTTTATTGACACATGTTGTCATAAAGATGCTCTACAATGACTCTTGAGTTGGTATTGAAACTAGACAATCAGAACAACATTTCTTTTTTGGAATAAATAAACAGCAGGATAAATTAGCATATGTGTTTGTACACTATAATACAATTATAGAGTCTGTTTGGGTAGGTTGTCAGTCATCCAGCCACTCCAGCTCCTCTTCCTCCCCACGAAAACACCTCTTCTTAATGCTGTGGTCGAAGCGGATCTGGTCATCTTTGCAAATGTCCTTTGTGGCCTGAAAGAGCATAACGTCCCTGTCTCCTTCTTGCAGCTTCACTGTGCAGAGGCGTGGCTGCACGTTGAACTTCTTCTTGGAGTGCGTAATCCATCTCCCTGGGGTTTCCAGAGACGGGTGGCACTCACAGGGGAAGGTCTCCGCATCGATGCAGACTTCCTCACTGCCGTGTTTGAAGAAAAACAGGTGGCCCAGCTCATCCTGCATCTCTGCCATCTCCCTGCCCTCAGCACCTGTGATCACCTTTCCGTGGAAATCACACAGGATGGAGCCCTTCCCGAAGGCCTTGGTTGCAACAACTCCTGTGGTCAAAAACAATGTTTTCCACTTCGGTAAGTACACATTTGTAACAGGAATTGTGTTACTACATTTTGTCATTAATGTGCTGTTCATGATGTTGTTATATTCATTTTTTTATGGATTTTACTGTGCTCATAAGACATTATACGTTATATCACTTTTTACCTTTCTGCCCCCCGAAATCCTTCACAGCCAGACCCCGCCATTTCTGACTGGTGACCGCCTTGATGATGGCTGGGTCACTCTCTGCCTGTGCTCTGCTGAGCGGCCTCCACTTCCCAATGATGTCCTCTGGACGGGGATGATTGGCCGTCCAGCCCTCTGCCTCTATGACTTTAGCCACCTTTGCAGCAGTTGGGGCACATCTTGAGCATTTTGCTGTCAAAGAGAGAACATTTAAATTAAAATTCAGGTTCACCCTTATGAAACAAAAATATATTGCAGTATATTGGAAAATATCATGTAATATATTACGAGTTTTAAATTTTTCTGTTGGAGCGGATCTTATCATTGGCTAAGAAAGTATCTACACTTACACAAAAGATGTTGCTCCCGCTTGCTGTACTGCAGAGCTCTCCACTTGTCATAGAAGACTCTGTCAGTGGGGAACCCAGCTTTTGCTCTCTGGGTTTTGTTGGGTGGCTGGCCAGTGATTCCTACAGGGAAGGCCTTTAGGAAATCGTCAAAGTCGGGTGTTGGGCTGCTAACCTCTTCCTCTTGCACTCGCCTTCTCTTCTCTGCCTGGGTGCACTCTTCACCAGAGTCGTCAGAAGAGTAGCTGCAACATTGAAAAGGTTTCACGGTTACACACTGACAAACTGACGGGTGAGCGTTGAGAGACATTATAATTACAACTGTTTCAGATAATTACATACCGATTCATGGAGGTGAGCAGGTTTGAGGTCGCCACCACAGAGTCCAGGGTCTTCATTCGGTAGTGTTGATTTGCCACTGCCGTCGAATGGGCCATGTAGTGTGCAACAGACGCCTTCTGCTCCTCTGTGAAGTTTGCAGCCGCATCTGTCTCCACGGTCCTGCGTACCTGCTGGCTCTTGATGTTGGGCAGCTTGTAGCTGTAATGGGGCAGAAATATCAGATGAAACTCCCAAACTTGAATTATATCATTTTCTAGAGGCTGATTCGTTTAATAAATGCACAAATCCGTTATTAGCTGAATGCTAATCCAACAGATATTTTTGGACTTATGGACTGCTGTTAATACTTACTGTGCGTGCAGACGAGCGAGGTCATTGGTCGCACTCCTGATCTTCGTGCCCGAGGATGAAACAAACAACCTGTTTCCATGTTCTACATCCGGCCGGATGCAGTCAGGGCGGATCCAGGTGTAGTATGCGTCCAGCATCTGCAGAGACAAACAAAAAAAAATCTGTTAATATCTGTTGGTTCATTGCTGGTGTTACTGTATTTTATGGTAAGGCAATTTAGCCTGTATAAAGTGTACTTACTGCTGCCTCCTCCATTGTTAGGGCAAACACGGCGATCTGCATTGCTGCAGTCTTGTGTTCGCTGACAGCCACGCACACCTTTCCCCTATGATTTTTTCTCTCATCCCACTCTGTTGTCTGAAAAAAGAAAAAAAAAAAAACACTCACAGAGTGAATAACTGACATAAACTTTGCAGACTACCTAATACAATCTGTTTAGGCTGATGCCCCCACAAAAACTGAGGTCTAAACCACTTACAGTTAATCCCTCCACCGCTCCTGGTCTCTGGAAGTGAGCGAGGATCAGGATTGCTTCACAGTAGTAACGGAACATGGTCTTTTCCTCTGAAGCCACGTGGTCACCTTCCAGCATCCTCCCATAAACGGACAGCATGTCTTTATGGGCCTTCCGGAGGACTGCCTGGCACTCCTGAAGGCTCTTCTCACCCTCAAGGAACCGTTCATACCTAGAATGACATACAAGACAACAATGAATTACACACGTCTGTAGCACATAACCCCAGATGTACAGCCGGCACATAAGTACTATCAACATGGAGGAAGTCATGAAAGAAAACAAAATGGAAGGCAGATTAGCAACTGACCTGATTTTACAAGTGACCTTGCTGTTCGACTTGGAAACTGGCTTTCTGAGGGAAGTGAGGAGGTCGATGTATGCTTGGCACTTCCTGTAGAAGTCAGCATCTGCTGCAACCAAGTTGAGGTGGGTCTTCAGATACTGAACGAACCGGATCATGTTCTTTATGTAGTTCAGTATGGTGGATGGGCCCATGTCAGTGCGGCGGAGTTGTGTGAGGAAGTCCTTGGTCTCAGTGGACTTCAGCAGGAAGTCTAAGGTGACTACATCCCCAATCGGCTGGATGTATCTCAGCATCCTGGAGACGTTGTCTATCTGTGATAAGGAAAAAGAGAAGTGTGAGATGATGCAGTGAGAAGAAAAGCCACACACACACACACACACACCCGAGAGCAATACGGAACAGACTAAAAAGAAACAGAAATGGGATGTATCTTACCACTTGCTGGCAGTTTGTGACCTGCAGGGTGTTGATCAGGTAGCCCTTGAAGTCTGTCAACATGGGCTCTTCCGCAGGGAATTTTTGATAGAGCCCCATGCTCAACATCTTGACCCGGACTCCTGCGCTCGGCTGCGCTTGATCTCTGAAAAAAAAAATACAGACAGAAGAAAATGAGCTCAAAGCAACCTTACATTTTGTTCACAGTTTTTGCACTGATGTGTGTGAGGTTTAGAACGTACCTTTGCCATGTTCGGTCACTTGGATCGGTGGTGCTGCCTTCAGAGCTGCTGTCCTCCGAAACCAGGACACCACCAGCCACTTGAGAGCTGCCACCGGCCGCTTGAGAGCTGCCACCGGCCGCTTGAGAGCTGCCACCGGCCGCTTCAGAGCTGCCACCGGCTGTGGGAACGACAGCTGTGCTGGTGGACGGCTCTTCAGGTTCCAAGTCTGCCTGGTCAGGAGCATTGGCCACGAAGAACTTTCTCTGGCGCAGCTCTTCCAGAAGAGCCAGCCTAGATGGTCTGTGGGGGTAACGTTTCACCATCTCTTTGTAGTCCCAGTTTCTGGCTTCCCGTGTCCACGACTTGGTGGACTCCTTGGCCCTGTTCGCCTCCGCCAGCCGTTCTTCGGGCGTGCTGTGTTTCATGCAGACCCTACTCAGGTGCGTCGTCAGCATGTCCTGTGGTTTTTCACACAGCAGGCAGTGCACAATGCGACGGTCAGATTTCTGGCTGTGAGACAAAGCAGACACACCAAAGATTACAAATGTGAAAATGAATGAAGACAGAGCATTCTTAACACAGAGGCCTGATGTGACCCTTAACCAGCAAAACTTATCATATAAAGCTACTGTAATACTACCAGAACCAGTTTTTCAGCCTTCTTACCACAGAGGCCCATTGTGTGTGCTAAAGTGGCTGACCAATTCACACCTAACCCTTGACCTGTTTTAGTTTTAGGGCTGAGAAACAAGTCTTACTAAGAAAAGAAAAGTTGACTTAACTTAAAATTATAAGGCAACTTGATGCACAGCTTTTTTGAGTTTACTCAAGTATAGAGTTTATTTAACTGATGTTATAGTTGAGTAAACTCAAAAAAAAAACAAAAAAAAAACTGCAGTAAGGTGCCTTATAATTGTAGGTTAAGTCAACTTTTTTTCTTTCTTTTTTTTTACAGTGTAGAAACACAAAGAGGGAAACCTATCCTTTAGTTTTTCACAATTTGCTCAAGATTAGTTTTATCATGTTTTTATCCATACTATGTCAACTGGCATATAACAATAAATAGGCAATAACAAACAAATAGGCAAATAACAGCATATAACAAGAACATGGCAATAACCTGGAAAAAAGTTTGGATCAGACAAAACACAAATAAAGGAAAAATCAACTAGAGAAAAGAAATTTGAACTTACATGTTGGATTCTGATGCCATTTTCAAGTCCAAGATGTCCTTGCAGAGATCAAAAGGTGGTATCCGTAGTCTGATTTAAAAACAGAGTGAATGTGTGATTCACTACCTGTAGTATGTATAGACCCCCAGTTGTGTGATGTCATCGTCAAGCAGACCAATCAGGTTGATTGCTATTGTTTATCAAGGGCCCTATCAGGACCCAGCATCTGGAAATTATCTTCTCAAACCAAAAATAAATTAGATAATCTTGTTTTCAGTTTGGACTAAGGTAATTTTACTTACCACACTGTCAGATTTAAAGTCAAAAATAAAACAAAAAACAATAAATAAGAATATATTTATTAAATGTATAAAATATTTTAGGAATGCTCCCCTGGGGAGAATTTTATCCTGGTCTGACCCAAAAAAATGAACTTTATACTTGAGGTGACCTTTGATTAATCTTGTTAATAAAATAGCATAAAGTCAAATTAACACTTTCCCCACCAGCAGTTTATACATGATACCTTAAATTATCAAATTGAATATATAGTTAACGTTTATATACTTGTATTGATTTTCAATTGACTTGACTTCATCAAGAAAAAAAGAAAAGGTTAAACCATAAATAGAATAAAAACTTTAGGACATCTCATTTGTCATAAAGATTCTCCTAGTTTGTTATAAAACACAGTTAACAATGGTCATTGCAGGTCAACTTTTGAAACTTTTAAGTAGGTATTCAGGTAAGGTCTAATTATCTCGTTTGAATACCTACTTAAAAGTTTCAAAAGTTGACCTGCAATGACCATTGTTAACCGTTTTATAACAAACTAGGAGAATCTTTATGACAAATGAGAAAGTTTTTATTTTATTTATTTATGGTTTAACCTTTTTTTTTTTTTTTTTCTTGAAGTATAAAAACATTAACTATATATTCAATTTGATAATTTTGTAAGGTATCGTGTATAAACTGCTGGTGGGGAAAGTGTTAATAATTTGACTTTATACTATTTTATTAACAAGATTAATCAAAGGTCACCAAGTATAAAGTTCATTTTTTGGGTGAGACCTTTGACATACATACAAAATGATTATTACCTTCGTAGAATTAAATCAAATGTTTAAGGTTAATTCTGTAAGGTATATCAAATGATCTGAACTAACCACTTGGGAGGCATTCTTCACAGATGAGAAAACTGGTTTATCAAGCAGGAGGAATCTTCTTCACCCTTTGTCTTGAAGAACTGAGTAACTGGTTCCTCTGAGGCTCACTTTAATTGGCCACTTTGCAGAGTTTTAAACCTTGACCTGATTGGTGAACAGGCTGAAAATGGGGCCCATTTTAAACAACAACTCACTCCTAACTTCTGATTGACCATCACACCTTTCCAGGATGGTGGGGGTAATTGACCTTCACACCATTCCAGGATGGTGGGGGTAAGGTGTAATCTCATTGCCCACCATCTTGGAAAGGTGTGAAGGTCAATCAGAAGTTAGGAGTGAGTTGTTGTGTTTAAAATGGGCCCCATTTTCAGCCTGTTCATAGCCCGATCACCCAACCTTAAACCATCCACCAATCAGGTCAAGGTTTAAAACTCTTCAAGGTGGCCAATAAAGGTGAGCCTCAGAGGAACCAGTTACTCAGTTCTTCAAGACAAAGGGTGAAGCCAACACTGAAGATTCCTCCTGCTTGATAAAACAGCTTTTTCATCTGAAGAATGCCTCCCAAGTGGTAAGTTCAGATCATTTGATATACCTTACAGAATTAACCTTAAACATTTGATTTAATTCTACGAAGGTAATATTCATTTTGTATGCATGTCAAAACACAACAGCGTGTTCACTGCAAAAAAATGCTGATCTTACTTAGAGTTTGTCTTGTTTCCAGTCTAAATATCTGAATTCTTAGATCAAGAAGCATTTTCTTGACAAGTAAATTCTCTTGTTTTTAGGAAAAATAAGTCAACTAGGTGAGTTTCTCTTTAAAACAAGCAAAATAATCTGCCAGTGGGGTAAATAAAATAACCTTAGTCCAAACTGAAAACAAGATTATATAGTTTTTTTCAGTTTGGATTAAGATCATTTTACTTACCCCACTGGCAGATTATTTAACTCGTTTTAAAGTAAAACTTACCTAATTTTGACTTCTTTTTCCTAAAAACAAGAGAATAATTTTTACTTGTCAAGAAAATGCTTCTTGATCTAAGAATGTTTAGATATTTAGACTGGAAACGAGACAAACTCCAAGAACAGCATTTTTTTGCAGTGTTGAAACTTTGCATGCATGTTCATGATAAGTGAGAAAAAAGGGTCCCACTTTATATTAAGTGGCATGTATGCTTACATAGCATCTACAGCTACAATGTTTGTGTAACTACCACTTGTTAAGTGGGACCAAAGTCAACAAATATCAAGTATATTTTTCACAAGTCAACTATGTATTCTTTTGCTTTCAGTGACAAGGATCGTCGCATCATTTCCTGTCTGCAGTGTTTCAGGCCACAGGAGATGCTGCCCAACCACCTCTTAAGGGTCTGCATGAAGGACCGGACTTCTGAGGAGAGGAATGCAGAGCTGGAGAGAGCCAAAAAGTCCATGAAGGCCTGGACCCTCCGAGGTAGAACCTGGGACTACAATGAGATGGTCAAGCGGTACCCCGATGAGGCTTGCAGACAGGCTCTTCTGGAAGACCTCCGTGAAAGGCATTTTTTAATCCTTAACGACCCCAAGGACGCACAGGCTGAATCCAGTTCACCAGGCGCTGCAGTGGAAACGCACAACAAAAAGTGAGTTGTTATTCACTAGTATTACTTTATTTAATGCAGAGTAAATTTAATATTGGAACGCTGCCAGACACGCATACAGAAACATCTCTAACTCGCATCCTTATTTGTTTTTTGTTTCATCTAATCATTCTAGGCCTGCTCAGCCGACTCTCCAAGACTGCCAGAGAGTCCTCAGAGTGTCAGAGGCGGACATGCGGATCATCCACAGGAAGCTCCTGGATCAGCAGCATGTGGAAGAGGACCAGATGACGCTGTTTCGGTACTTCTGCGAAGCCATCCTGGTCCTGAGATACTTCCAGCGACCAGAAGCAGTGAGGGCATTTAAAGTAAGTACTTTTACACTGCAAAAAATGCTGTTCTTAGAGTTTTTGTCTTGTTTCCAATCCAAATATCTAAAAATTCTTAGATCAAGAAGCATTTTCTTGACAAGTACAAATTATTCTCTTGTTTTTAGGAAAAATAATAAGTGAGTTTTTCCTTAAAACAAGCAAAATAATCTGCCAGATTATTTTATAATAAACTACATTATATAGTTTATTTTTGGTTTGATATAAGATTATTTTGCTAACCCCACTGGCAGATTATTTTGCTTGTTTTAAGGAAAAACTCAGTTTTGACTTATTTTTTTTCTGAAAAGAACAATTTTTACTTGTCAAGAAAATGCCTCTTTAATTAAGAACTTTAAGATATTTTGACTAGAAACAAGACAAAAAAAAAAAAAAACTATACAGTGTTTCCTCAGTGTGTATAAAGTCAGTCACTGTGTTCTTTGTTTTCCAGGCTTCAGACTGGATCAACAAGACAAATGTTGATGGACGAATCGACCTGGAGGTGCAGTCCACAAAGCAGAGTGCAAAATTTTCCATCACAGAGGAAGACTCTGCTGTAAGTTCTCTAACAGGATTTCTGCCCAGCATTTTCACACTTTTACACACATTTAAAGCTTACCCAATAAATTATACTAATAAACTATACTAATTAATTCATTTGAAGACTAATAAAGAAAATGTGCATTGTCCCTTTTACAATAAACTTTCTTTAGAATCTTATCAGGATCAGAGGTCAGATCTCTTAAAGTTTCCGGTATGCATTAACTTCATATCTGATCTCCACAGATGCTGGACGCATACTTCCAGAAGATTCGTCCAGGATGTATGCAGGACAGTCAGGACGACCAGGGCAGATTTTTCCTGTCCAAACAAGGGCTGCCAGTTGTCAACGTCACCAGTGACCTCAGGCGTCTGCATGAACAGTGAGTTTTAGCAGAATCATATATAATAGTGTATGCATTTATATGCACTGTACCGAGAAATATAAAATAATTAAGTTGATAGTCTGGCTTATGTACTACATAAAGTTCAAATAATATTATTTTCTGTAAGAAAAAATAAACTGAAAGAATTTGAGGATTAATCTGAGATTTGTTCTTCATTGCAGGTATGATTTACCGAGCTTTTCAAGCCAGCAAGCCAGAAGAGCCCAAATTACTATGGCATGGTATGTGTCATCATCCAAAACGCACAACATCCATATAGTTTCTGTCTGTTCAAACTCTGACAGAAAGCTAGACAGACCTTATAAGTAGCTTACATGAAATCTTCTCAAACTTTCAGCTCTTCTTCTGATGAGCCGTCCGACGAGAGGGGAGTTCGGAAGCAGAAGAGAGGAAGAGGCCCAGCTGATCAGGACGACCGGGACTTTGGAGCTTTTGTCCTGAAGTTTCCAGCGGAGGCGAGTAGCACCCCGCCCACAAAGAAGAAGCGGACCGCTGCGGGGTTTCCACCTGACAGAATGTTTTATGACAGGTGGAGGTCTGTGCAGTTGGCCAAGCGGGAGGAGCTCCTCTTGTGTAAGTTGGTGTGCTTTATTATAAAAAAAATAATACACATTTCTATAATCAAAGTAACAATTCACATTATGGACAAGAATTTTAATTTAACATTTGTCTTTGACAGCCCAGTGTTCAAGACGGCCCCCCTCTGTCAGCAAGGTGTCACTGCTGATCCAGAAAGAGGGTTGGACCGGCAACTGTCCTCGCCCTGAGGATGTCGTGGCAAAGTGGAGGCCTGCCACTAGGGTACAGGTGGAGTCAGATCCATGGATCATCACCGCTATCCAGAACCAAAAGTGGACAGGCCTGGCCCTCAAGGACTTTGGCGCAAAAGGACATGGTATGTAGACATAATACATAAAAATACATACCCTTTTTGTCTTGTAAGCAGATATTTGTACTCCTAGAGTGAATACTAATTGCACCTTCTTTTGACAACAGGAGTTGTTGCCACCAAACCCTTTGCCATGGGCTCCGTCGTTTGTGATTACCATGGCAAGGTAATCACAGGAGCAGAGGGCCGGAAGTTGGTCGAGTCCATCAAGGGTGACATGGCCTACCTCTTCTTTTTCCACGCTGCTGGTCGGGACCTCTGTGTGGATGCTGAGACTTTCCCCTGTGAGTGTCACCCTACAGAAAACACCATGGGCCGGAGGATCAATCATTCCTCCAAGAGAGCAAACCTGAGGCCAGTCCACTGCGTGATGAACTTCCCTGAAGGACAGAGGGATGTCATCCTGTTCCAGGCGAAAAGAGACATTAATGTATGTGAGGAGCTGCTATTTGATTACGGCGTCAAACGCAAATCTTTTCGAGGAGAAGCAACAAACCTCGACTGGCTGGATGAGTGAACACATCAGGCCATTCATTCACCAGTTCAAGTCCAAGGCCAAGACTGATGGACCATACGGACCACAAACATACTTGCACTCTTAAAAAATATATACATGTTGTTTGCACATTTTTTTACACCGTTTTCAATTGTATTATGTACATAACAGACAATAAAGATTCTATTCTATGCACAAAAACAGCTAATCATTTCTTTGAAGCTTCTTGGTCTGAGACAATGGTACACACATTTAAAGATGACCCTTTCTATGTAATATTTCTAATCTAGATTAGAATTTCTAGATTTGAAGACTAATAAATTATACTAATTATATTAATTATTTTGAAGACTAATAAAGAAAATGTGCATTGCCCCTTTTAAAATAAATAATAAAAAAAAAAGAATAGGTAGTTAGAAAATAAAATAGTTCTAAAATAAACTATGTAAAATTTGTTGAGACCAGGATAACAATGCATCCCCTGGCGAGATATATAGTTAACATTTTTATACTTGTATTTATTTTCATCTCAGCCCCTATAATAAATAAATTACATTTATTTATTTATAAAAAAAATTTTTTATTGTTTTAAATAAAATAATAAACTTTAGGACATCTCATTTTGTATATTGTCATAAAGATGCTCCTTTGTTATAAGACACACAGTTTCACACATTTTCAAGAGTTGACCTGCAAATGACCCCTGCCCCCACCAGCCACCTCTAAATGGTGTGCACTCTAAAGTCAGCCTGTACTGAGGATCAAAGTTTATCAACACTATCATTCAGAATTTTGTGGTGAGTCATTGTTTTTATTTCATTTTTGGAATAAATTATTACTACTAAGCAAGTTGTGTGCCAACCGCCAAGAAAAACTCCAGAAAGAAGAACCATGCACGTTCAGGTGTGCGGCGTTCTAGGTGATATTTCTGCTGGATTAGAAATAATACATAGAGAAGCAACACTCTCGCGTTCTGAAGCGCGGCCGCCATTTTTAATCGGACCCGATGGTTTTCGGCAAATATCTCCGCGAAAACAGCACCAAAAACCATGACCAAGGTACCGTTCTTTTCAGCAAGACGAGACGTTTACAAAGAGCTAAGCAAACGACGGATACGCCGTGTTTCCGCCGAGATATTTCGCCGCGGGTTACCGTCGCGTCCAGGCCGAGCCAGAGGCCTGCTTTCAGCGTCTAACACACGGGATTGTTTGTTTAGGGAGAAGGTGAGTGCCTTTTTTTCATTTGTAACGAACATTAATAACTGAAAACATCTAGGTGATACAGATGATGAGGATAATAACAGTGAAGACGACACATGATGACAGGTAGCCAAGGACAACAGGCCTGATGAGACATGCATAGATAGAGAGACATTACAGTACAGTTCAAAAGTTTGGAACCACTAAGATCTTTAATGTTTTTAAAATAAGTTTTGTCTGCTCACCAAGGCTACATTTATTTATTTAAAAATACAGTTAAAACAGTAATATTGTGAAATATTATTACAATTTAAAATAACTGTTTTCTATTTAAATATATTTCACAAAGTAATTTATTCCTGTGATGCAAAGCTGAATTTTCAGCATCATTACTCCAGTCTTCAGTGTCACATGATCCTTCAGAAATCACTCTAATATGATGATCTGTGCTGACGCCATAGCCATTTAGCTCAAAATAAGCTCTTTAATTTGACAGTCCTAGTTAGTGTTTGTGTTTGTGTGTGTGTGTGTATCCATCCTGCCTGCACAATTTAAGTTCATATTGGAGCGATTAGTTTGTAAAACATTTTTTTGTGGTTGTTTTTTTTGCAAAGTATGTATTACACTAACCATATTTTTTTATATATTTTTCATTTTGAATCTTTAACAGCAGGAATTACACTCTCTGGCCTCACTGCAGGAAGCCGCCGAGCTCTCTTCCTGGGCATCTGAGAACGTGTCTGCATGTGTGGAAGAAGATTCAGGCCATTTTTGGAGCTGATGATCCAATTGTCAGGTGTGTGCCTCACTGCTTTGTCATTTCCTGTTGCAGTACAATACTCAAAATTCCATCAAGTGTGTGTGTGTATTCACTTTTTTTTTTATTATGTTGTTAGCGGAAATGATTAGGATGGGCTTGGTGGTGAGAAACATACCTTCACTCCCTCCTGCAGCATCTTCTGAGATGCTGAGATGCAAAGATGCTGAGAGCAAGCCACATTTTGAGCCAGAAACAGAGCCAGCATCTGGAAAGTGCTCTGGTGAGTCCTATTAGAGATAAAGTGTCACATCATCCTTCACAGAAAGCATATGCAGAAATTGGACATGATTTTGAGATAAGAAAAAAAGATACCTTAAATGTCTCTCTCTCTCTCTCTCTCTCTCTCTCTCTCTCTCTCTCACACACACACACACACACACACACACACACACACACTTGTTTTTTGTGAAATGTGGGGACATTCCATAGGCGTAATGGTTTTTATACTGTACAAACTTTATTTTCTATCCCACTACCCCTAAACCTACCCATCACAGGAAACTGTGCACACTTTGACGTTCTCACAAAAACTCATTCTGTATGATTTAGAAGCCTTTTGAAAAGTGGGGACATGCTGAATGTCCTCATATTTCACCTCTTTTTGTAATACCCGTGTCATTATATTTGTGTCCTGATATTTCACAAAAACATGTACACACACTCACACAGAGAAAAACAAATCAGTACATTTTGAAGAAAAAAAACAGGGTAGGATTTGGTTGAGGTTTATTTGCATTTAATTTTAGTAAATTTACTGTCATTGCTAGGTTCTAACTACATGTAACATGTGTATTTATGTTTGACAGTACGTTCATCTATTTTAACGAGTTTACACATATTTTCAAACGTATGCATTAGTAAATAACACCTTTTCAATATTTTCCAGGATGCAGAGTGGGTGAGCAGGACTGAGCTGGGTGACAGTTTTACCATGATACAAACTGTTGATTGCATGGAGCCGATTCACATCACACAAGGCACTGTGAACATCACGCTGGACGACGAGACAAAATTCTTGCAGAGTTTTTCCTACCTGAATGATCTCAGGCCTGATTGTTGTGAAGCTTACCAGCATTGTTTTACATTTAATAACTCTTTGGTGTACTATTCTAAGTGCCTATACAGATCCGTGTACCATGTATTTCCTACATAAATAAATAAATAAATCAATATATAAAAAAAACCTTTAGGACATCGGTGGCAGAGATCAGTGTCAAAATGTTTTCTAACTGTTCAAAGACACACAAACTTTATTACCTTGAATGTATATTTAACATTGTTATACTGGTATTCAATTTTTCCACCGCCTTTGTTCACTTTGAGAAACAAGTTTAATGAAAATTAAAATTTAAATATTAAAAGAATCCTTTGTTTAACCATGTATTTGCTATTTCTGCTTTAGTTTTGTATAATTCTCCATGTTTTGTAATATAACCTTTGATTAATCTTGTTAATAAAATGCAATTTCTCTTAACCACATAATATCATTTTTTTCTTTTATTAGTAGCCTACCATTGCAATTATCCTCTGCTTTATCATTTCACAGATTACTTGATTTATACGCAAGAATCAGGATCACTTCATCTGTTATACATCTGTAAAGTAAAAAAGATGTATTTTGAGCCTTGACCTCTAACCAACTTAATCTCTCTTTCACACCTACACACACCCACACCCACACACACACACAGAGAAACAATGGAAATGCTAATTAAAAACATCCCCCCACTCCCTCCATGGTCTTTTAGGATTCTAGCTCAACATCGCCATACGGTGGACAGGTATATGTTTGCAGGCTCTGGTTGTTTATCCACACACCAAATACTAACCTGAACACATATAAACCTACAAAATAACTTAAAAAGAAAAGCAATGGAATCTTTTCATACTCATTTTCTCAATTTTCACCACATTGATCCTAAAGTCTAAAATCATATTGTAATGAGAGGTGTTTTACACAGTTTATTTTATTGAAGTTAATCTAAAGACCTATCTGAAGACTAATAATAAAGGCAAATGTGCATTGGTCCCTTTTAAAAAAAATAAAATAAAATAAAGAATAAAAGGAATGGGCAGTCAGGTGATACCCTGTTTGCCTTGGCATCGACCAGTTGTAAAGTATAAATAGCATCCCACTGCCCATTTATTGTATTGCTTATTTTTTTT